>CAUYPK010045687.1:0-13132 GCA_963574355.1 Loris lydekkerianus
ACATGTATACCATGGAATACTATGCAGCCTTAAAGAAAGATGGAGACTTTACCTCTTTCATGTTTACATGGATGGAGCTGGAACATATTCTTCTTAGCAAAGTCTCTCAGGAATGGAAGAAAAAGTATCCAATGTACTCAGGTCTACTATGAAGCTAAATTATAGCTTTCACATGAAGGCTATAACCCAACTATACCAGAAGACTATGGGGAAAGGGCCAAGGAAGGGAGGGGGGAGGTTATGGTGGAGGGAGGATAATGGGTGGGGCCACATCTATGGTGCACCTTAGAATGGGTACAGGTGATTGCACTAACGTACACAGCTATGATTTAACAATTAAAAAAAAAAAAAGAAAGAAAATGGATGAACCACTTTCTGCTTGGCTCCCTTATTGCACTTGTTCTTGCAGACCACCATGGTGGTGCCCAGTGAGCCAAAAAGGTGACTATGTTTCTAAATTCCATCCCCTGCAACCTTTCTACAGCACCATTCCTTGAATTCCTTGACAGTCTCCAGCCATTGGAAATAACACAAATTGCTTGTGATTCTTGGACCTTTTTTTTTTTTTCTTTTGAAACAGAGTCTCATTTGCTGAGTTTCACCCTTGCCCTTGTGAGAATGTGAAATGTAAATGTCATGCCACGGTGACTGGGAAAATGCCAGGAAGGCTATGTTGAATATTGGGATGAAAATGTGTCAAATGGTTTATGAAGCTAGTATATGATGCCCCATGATCATATCAATGTACACAGCTATGACTTAATAAAAAATAAAAAAATAAAAAATAAAACAAAGATTATGATACTAAATGTTAGTGAAAACATTGTGAAATAAAGCATTCAAAAATTGCTAGCAGTCATATAAACTGACAGAACCATCTGGACTATAATTAGGCAACTGTATTAAATGGTTAATGCCATTTGATCCAATAATTCCATTTATCATTAGGTACCTTATACTAATAATAATAAAAATTGGAAATAATCTTTCATTCAACCACAGAAAATACAGTTAAGAAAGCTATGGCCACTTGGTGGAATATTATGTAGCTATAAAATTTATGGTTACAAACTTCTGGATAATATGGGCAAATGCCTAGGCTTAACCAAAGGTCAGCAAACTTATTCTGTAAAGGAATAGATAACACATATTTTATGCTTTGCAGGCTGAATGTTCTCTGTTATAACTACTAAACTCAGCTGTGGTAGCACAAAAGCAGCCATAGACAATATGTAAATGAATTAGCATGGCTGTGTTCCAAAATAATTTTATTTATGGACACTGAAATTTGAATTTCATATACTTTTTAATGTGTCATAAATTACCATTCTTCTTTTGCTTTTTAAAGAAATATTTCAAATGTAAAATCCATCTTTGCTCACAAGTCATATGCAAACAGGTGGCAGGTAGATTTGACCCACAGGCTGTACTTTGCCGACATTTGCTTGGGCTGGACTATGTAAGTGAAAAAGCAGTACACAAAATTACATATGGGACTGACTTTGTGGTGTTGAAATTGTTGGGATACTTGTTCTCTATTCCTAGGGTTAGGGTTTGTATTTTCCAAATTATCTACAAAAAGCATGCTTTAATTTTATAACTAAAAACCCTTTATTAAAAACTGAAACTATATATTTATTGTATATGTAATGAAATATGTATGTATGTATTTTTGTATAGTTATGACTCTGAAATGTGTGGTGAAAAAGGAAATTGTAGTTGGTTAGTTAAAAGTCTCAGAGGATAGGTCTTTAACCAAATGTTTTACAAGTTTTGAAATTATTTCAATTGAGCAGAGAATACTTATACACTTATATACTTATTATCAATTATCTAACTCATTCACAATCTGGCATTGAATAAACACATACACAAATAATTATACTGAGTAACTTGTTCCTCTACTCTACACAAATACAACTCCTTATACAAAGTTATACAGAGTGGCCACTTACAACTTGTGTGCCTTCATTTTACTCTAAATACCACTTCCAGATGCCAAATTATGACTTCTGTGGTCAAAATGTACACATGTCACACTCTCTCTGGGAACTATTAGGCAAGTTTTCTGACCACTATTTCATTGCTGAAGAATTTCCTCTTCAAGTTATAAACCTCTTTTATTCAATGTCAAAAATTTAGCAATAATCTGGAAGCTATAAACTTAGACCTTTCAGCAGCATGTTTTTCAATGAGTGGAATTACTAAGCATGCACTCAGATAAAGAGGAATAGGGGAAGGTGAGAATAATTTAGAACTTAAAGTTGTTTGAAAGAGATGACCTTTTTACACCTTACTAACAATGTAAGTATCTGTCAATCACATATCTCAACAAAATTAGTAGTAAATTAGCATTTTACAATTTGAAACACACTGTTTCGTGTCCCTCCCTTCTGTTGTTTTAGGCCATGTTTTCCCCATTATTCCAGTACAGCACATTTAATACCCCTAGCAATTCTTCATGGGATGCTGCAAAGTCTATTTCCCTGCTAACCATCCATAATATAAATATTTCCTAGGGCTGTGAACACTTTGATTAGCAAAGTGGATAGGCTTTTCTGGAGGAACTGGCTATCTTTAGTGGAAAGAATTTCATCCCTCTATTTCTCAGTGCAAGAGGGACACTTCAGATGTAAGATAAACCATGTGATCTTGGGGTCATCTCTGTGGAATGCCTTAAAATCACAAGCCCTAGGGAATATGTTCTAACAAAGCACTTACCTAGCAATGACACTTCCTTTGCATACAAGGCAGGAATGCTATTTTTGATAGAACCAGGCCATTTCCAGCAATCTCAAATCAAACCCATCTTTAGGAATAACATCCTATAGAATATCAGAATAATGTAGCAAAGACAAAATTCCAAAACAACATACCTCTTAGTTATATATCAGGAACACATTCCTTACATTACCAATCCTACATGATAAATTTTTCTTCATGTTTACATAACACACAAAGAGTATCTATACCCACATCTACTCTTAGTGTCCTAAATTAACTCTATTCATTAATTTTTTCTATAAATATCCAAGTGCCTACAATGCACCAAATACTGTGCTAGTCATACAGCAGTAATACAGCAGTGAAGTAAACACAGTAAACACTGTAATACAGCAGTGAAGCAAACACATAAAAATTCCCTACTTCAGGATCAACCCTTAAATAATCTGCATCTAAGCCAGTTCTTCAATTACCATTTGCTGAAACACCATGTGATCATCCAATGACTATTTTCTTAATATAAGCTTTGCACAATGGCACTGCATGTTTCCCATCCTCATTGTTCCATGTAATAGAGTCATATGTCCTTGGTTCTTCTCTGACCTGCTCACACGAGACCTCAAGAAACCTTGCAGAATCCCCATCCAGAGTTGCTGGTTATATGTAATCCCTCCATCAGGTCAGGCCATCAATGCTTTGGATGGCTCTCTAAGGCCACAAAAATGATGTTTCTAGCCAAATTTGGTTACATACCCATCCTTCTCTCTCTCATTTGAAAACTGTGGCACTCTAACTCTGTCTTGGAGTGTCTGACACAAAACATTTCTTTCAGCTTCTACCTTATTCTAAGGTGCTTTCCATACGACTGAGTCCCGATGCCAGTTAGTAGTCCGGTATAGAGGAAAGCAGTTCTCTCCACTTCCCATCTCCTTCTCTGGGGAGTGGCCTACAAATCCTCCACTAGTCCATCTTCACCATTTGCCAGAGCCCTCATTCAAATTAATTCTCACACCTGTAATCCTGGCGCTCTGGGAGGCCAAGGCAGGTGGATCACCTGAGCTCAAGATTTTGAGAGCAGCCTGAGCAAAAGCGAGACCCTGTCTCTACTAAAAATACAAAAACTAGCCAGGAGTGGTTGTGTACACCTGTGGGGTGGGGAGGCTGAGGCAAGAGGATTGCTAAAACCCAGGAGTTAGAGGTTGCTGTGAGCTACGATCCACAGCACTCTACCCAGGTTGACAGAGTAAAAAAAATAAAAATAAAATAAAATAAACAAATAATTCTCTAAAAGCCTGCAGACCAATTTTTCAAAAAGGCCTGAAATTCAGCTTAGGTTCAAAGTAGGGTGTATACTAGATAAGTGTACTAAATGATGATTTGACATAGGTTTCAAAGCTTTTTTTTTTTTTTTTTTTTTATTTTTAGACAGCCTCAAACTGTAGCCCTGGGTAGAGTGCCATGCTGTCACAACTCACAGCAACCTCCAACTCCTGGGCTTAAGCAATTCTCTTGCCTTAGCCTCCCAAGTAGCTGAAACTACAGGCACCCACCACACCTGGCTATTTTTTGGTTGTAGTTGTCATTGTTGTTTGGCAGGCCTGGGCTGGATTCAAACCTGCCAGCTCTGGTGTATGTATTAATAGCTGGCACCTTAGCCACTTGAGCTACAGTTACTGAGCTGGTTTTGAAGCTGTTTACTAAAACTCTTTCCTCAGTTTTTAAAGTGTCTCTTCACTTTCTCTAGCCTAAATGTATTTTTAATTTTTATAAATAAGTCATCAGTTCAGATTTCTATTTCCTACCTCATCTCTTCTTTATTGTATATTTGCTTTTTATTTGAGAATATCCAAACTTTCTATTGAAGATAAGAAAAAAATAGGATAAAACTAATAAAAATAATTGAACACAGATAATGAATTGGCAAGTAGTTTGTGAAATGTAGCAGAATTCATATGTTAAAAATAATAGTAAGTGGTCAGGCACACTGGCTTATGCCTGTAATCCTAGAACTCTGGGAGGATTACTTGAGGTCAGGAGTTCAAGACAAGCCTGAGCAAGAGTGAGACCCCATCTCTACAAAAATTAGAAAAGTTAACCAGGCATGGTGGCATGTGCCTATAGTCCCAGCTACATAGGAGCCTGAAGTGAGAGAATTGCTTGAGCCCAGGAGTGCAAGGTTGTAGTGAGCTATGATGACACAACTGCATGTTAGTTTGGGCAACAAAGTGAGACCCCTGTCTCAAAAAAAAATAAAATAAAATAAAAAATAAAATAGTAAGTTAGTGGCCTATAAAACATGTTATTTTATAAAGAAACAGAAAGACCACAACATAAGATAGAGATATGCCCTGCCAAGGCAAAGCAGCCTAAGTGGCAAACGGTAGCTATTGGCCAGGCATATTTGTCCCTGCATCTCTTCTAGAAAGTGAGTGTTTGTAAGTGGCCCCAGGCATCTTCTGTTTTCCAATAGGTCCCCAGTTTCTTAGGCCGTAGCACTGTATGGGTCCTCAACAAAGCTCCAGGGAAAAAGTCAAATGGTGTAAAATAATCATGGGCCGGAATCAGAGGAAAAACTCTGGTAACAGGAATAACCAGAATAGATCAACTCCCCCCAAGGAAAGATATGGCAGATGTAACTGAAGATCCCATTCATAAACAGCTGGCCGAGATGTCAGAAATCAAATTCAGAATTTGGATTGCAAAAAAGATTAATAGAATGAAGGAAAATTTGGAATTAGAAATTTGAGGAGCAATTCAAAAGTCAGAATTAGAAATTTGAGGAGAAATTCAAAAGTTGTCTCAAGAATTTAATGAATTTAAAGACAAAAATCACCAAAGATTTTGATGCACTGAAGCAAGAATTTGCACCCTCAAAGATCTGAAAAATACAGTAGAATCCCTCAGTAGAGTGGTGCAAGCAGAAGAAAGTATTTCTGACATTGAAGACAAAGCTTTTGAATGCTCCCAAACTCTCAAAGAGGAAGAGAAATGAAGAGCAAAACCAGATCATTCTCTCAGAGAGCTTTGGGATAATTCAAAGAAGGCTAATATCTGCCTCATTGGAATCCCTGAAAGTGATGAAGTAGCCTCGCAAGGCACAGAGGCCCTTCTCCATGAAATTATGAAAGAGAATTTTCCAGACATGCCCAGAGATTCTGAAATTCAGATAGCAGACAATTTCAGAACCCCAGCATGACTCAATCCGGATAAGACAACCCCCAGACCCCCTTTTCTAACCTTAACCCTACCTTATAACTTCAAGAGAGTGGAGAAGGCTGATGCAGCAGAGAAAGGCAGGTCACATGAACACTGCATAACCAAGAAGTCAGGGTCTATGGCCCTTCCCTCTGCTAGCTCCTTACGACATTTCTTCTTGCTTTTTGTTATATGTTCAAATCATTCAATAAACCACATGATTTGTGTATGTTAATTTGGTCTGTGACACCTTCAGTTATAACCTCTGGGATAGCTTGCCTGGTAGTGTACTCAGAAGCTACCATTGCATTAAGGTAATTTCCCATAAAGTATCTTTGCTCTCTAGTACTAAACAAAATGCTTATTCTGAAGCATGCCCAGGTTCCTTTTATCTCTATACTCTTTTACATGCTGCTCTCTCTGTTTAGAAGAAGGCTCCTTCATCAGGTTAACTTCTACCATCTTTCAAGACTCATGTCAGGTATCACCTTTCCATGGAGCTTTCCCTGCTATCCAGCATCTCACATTTGGTTTAGAAGCCACTTGTCTGTGTTATTATAAAACCCAGCACACTTTTATAATATCACAGTATCAGACTCTTTTGTTTGCTTAGAACTGTGCTGTCAAATATGGTGGCCACATGTAGATATTTAATTTTATATTAAAATTTAGCTTAATATAAACTAAATTTATATTAGTTTATAAAATTTAGTTTAATAAATTAGAAATTAAAGTTTCCCAGACACACTACCCATATTCCAAGTGCTCAAAAACCACAGTTCCATCATCACAGTAAGTTCCAGTGGACAATGCTGGCTTAGACTGTTATTCATTGAAGGCACCTGGGCTATTTGGTTTGTTCATTTCTGTATTATCAGCATAATGACAGGTAAGAGCCAGTACTCTATATGCCTACCTGTTGTTGAATGAATGTATGAATGAATGAATGGACTTCTGCTAATCCCTATTCTAAAGAAAGTGAACAAGTAGGGCATGTTTTAATAATAAACACTTCTCTTTTGGGAAATATTTGTTTTACAGAATTAATCTCATTTTCTTTAATTCCAACTTTGTTCAATTTCATCTAATTGCCTAATGTTTCAGAGAGGATCTCACTGTTCCCTTCTGTTTACCTTCCTTGACCTTCTGGTGGCTATCAATATTGTATTGTGGTTTTCTTTAGGCTACTCAGAAAAAGAAAGAAAGAAGTTTGTATTAAAAGATAAGAGGAAAGTTATCTCAGCAAATGTCCATTCTTAAGACACACAGGCAGAAATACTGCTCCCTAAAACTAGAGAAAACAGCATTGCTTATTCTGCTGCTTTAATTGTCAATTTTCATACTCTTTGCAGAAAATGATTCTATGATATAAGTTAAATTTGGAGGCAATCTAATTGATGTAAATCTTCAAAGTTTCCTCTAAGTTGAATGTCTATCTGCTTGGGCAGAAAAGGGGAAAAGAGGGAATTTACATTCACTTTGCTAAACATTAGCATCTTTTGTTCAATCATTTGAATGCAGGACAGTTAGAGGGAAACATCTTAGAGAACAAGAGTTGACACATACAGTGTAAAATCTTTTAAGGTGCTTGGCTTCAATGAGGGAGAAAGTGTGACAGAACCATATTTCAGCTTCCTAACTGTGTTCCAGTCTGCAGGAACTTTGTGACAGGTCTCTGTCTCTCTGCTACACTTGACTGGCTTTTGCCGACATTTAGCTGTCAGACAGCAACCCTTTACCAGGCCCCTAACATGCTCCACAGCTTCACCCAATTAACTCACTTTCACTTGACATGGCAGCAAAAAGCTTCATAATAGGTGGTCAAAGTGCATGGTGTCTGCCTGCCCTCGAACTGCTCGCACACAGCAAGATGTTTAACTACTTTTCTTCTTTCCTGTATGCTCAGAACTAGCATAATACAATTTAGTCATTTCATATATTGAATTGGACAGGAATCTAGGAAATATTATAGTGATACAGTAAGCTGCTCAAAACAGACATCCAGATGACTAATGTTAAACTTCAAGTCAGTTCTTTAGGCCCTACTGAGAGAAATTTGATTTTTAGATTGCAAAAATTTAATATTGACTAACAATTCATAATTAATCTTTCCAAATTATTGATAATAGTATAGTACAAAGATTTCTTGGCATTTAAAAAGAGCATTTGAAAAGTAAGGGTAGAAAGACGTTGACACAATTTCAAAAGCACAGAATTTAGCCTTTCTCATAAAAACACACTTTTTAAAAAAACTCAATAATAATTTTTTGCAAATCTCTGTCATGTTACTTAGCCTATCAGGTGAAATACATTGAACTTGAACATATGTTTGGCTAAGAAATAAATTTTTTATACTTATATTTAAAAATGATCTGAATAATTTGTACATTCTCTCTCACCTCCCAATATGTTCAGAACTAAGATATAAACAGTTTTCACTTATTTGCATTCTGAAAATTTGAGAATTATGAAGAAAATCAGTGTTACATAAAGAAAAAAATAATATAAACTATACTGCCTTCAGAAATGACATTTGTAAAGCTATGTGATGAAGAGGCCACAAAAAAAGTTGATTTAAGATAAGGCTCTTTATAACTAACATCCAAATGCAGATCCTGATAATGACTATTAGAACAGAGTTATGATTTCAGTTCCAAGTGTCTTATCAGTAGTTAACACTAAAAGTCTAATTACAGGAATTCTAGCCTCCATATACATGAACTAATCCCAGCAGAAATTTACCACTACTTCACACCAGGCAAAGCATAATTTGATAATA
The DNA here is from genome assembly GCA_963574355.1 of Loris lydekkerianus. Taxonomy (NCBI): domain Eukaryota; kingdom Metazoa; phylum Chordata; class Mammalia; order Primates; family Lorisidae; genus Loris; species Loris lydekkerianus. The sequence goes on from CAUYPK010045687.1 coordinate 8,699, forward strand.
ATTTGCCATTCCATGAATCTGAAAAGATGCTCTATGCTTTTGGGGGTCAGATCTTCAAGCAGCAGTGCTTTTGTGACCTTGCTTCAATTGAAGGAAATCTTTCTGTACATAAAATGTAAACTTTTTTGAATTGAACACAGTTCACTTTTTACTAGAAGCTCAAAGCATGGGGAGATCTTGAGTGAATTACGAGGCAATTAGGATAAACTACTCAGCATCTATTTTATTCATTAAGTCAAGCCAAGTTTTCCATCTAAATCTATGCTGAATCTAATCCTTCTGTCTTCACTGTTACTATCCTCATACAGATAATTCTCAGTTTTCACCTGTACTTATTATAATTTGTTATAAGCATTCATATATATGTCTCTCTTTACCAAAGCTATCAGATCCCTCAGATAAAGCACCTTATCTATTTTATTAAGGATGCAATATAATGTAGTGCATACAAGTAAGGACTTGAAAGGATTCTGAAAAGAAAGTGTAGTAGGCAGCAGGAACCACTTAAATAGCAATTGCACTAGCAAAATATATCTAATATAACTATTCTGGAACTCTGGAGTCTAATGAAGGCTTGCACCTTCCAGGGGTAGGGTTTGGACAGTAAACTGTGGTTAATTTTGGTCAATTTCAGCCGTAAGCACAGTAGTAACTACACATCTACCCCTCACAGCCCATAATAGGCACCTATGCACATGCTCCCGGACCACTGTGCACATAGCTTGCAGGAGCCAGAGTGAACAAAAAGGACCTGATTCTCCAAATATCAGAATCTGTGCCCTGATTAGTCCTTCTGGTCACAGAGGTACAGAAAAGAGAGAGGTGACCATTATTGTTGCACTTCTCCCCCACTATTACAAGTATCTTCCCTTCAGCAGAAGTAAAAGGGAACTTAAAGGGGGCTTTCTTTCCCTTCCTTCATCTTTCCCTTTTTACGCCTTTAGGAGCAAGATATTAAAGATGAGGACATTCAAAAGCAACTACATACATAAGGAAAATTAGAAAATGAGCATGCAGTTTGGGGAAAATACTTGAGAGGACCATAAGTTTACATCCCAGACTGATCCTTGACACAGAGATAACAACAATAAAACAAAAACAAAAAACCCCCCAGCAAACTGCAGGGAAGATAACAAATCTGATTTCCAGAGTTACCATATTATTAGATCAAATGTCCAGTTTTCAATGAAAAAAATACAATACAAAGAAATAGGAAAGCACTGTACACTAAAAAAAAAAAAGAAGAAGAAAGGCAGCAGAAACTATCCCTGAAACAGATTTGATGGCAGATCTTTGAGACAAAGGTTTTAAAACAATGGTCTTAAAGATGCTGAGAGAACTAAAGGAAGAGGCAGAGAAAGTCAAGAAAATGATATCTGAACAAAATGAAAATATCAAGAAAGAGATAGAAAACCTAAACAGAAGTTCTGGAACTGAAAAGAAAAATAATTGAAGTGAAAAATTCCTTACAAAGATTCTAAGGCAAATTTGAGCAGTCAGGAAAAAGAATTAGCAAACATTTAAACAGGACAATGGAAATTGTTGACTCTAAGGAACAGAAAGAAAAATAAGATTTAAAAAGGTGAACAGAGCCTAAGTAACATGTGGGTCAACATCAAGTAAGCAACATATGTATTATGGGAAAAGAATCCCATATGTATTATGGGAAAAGAATCCTGTATTGTATGAGATCCAGAAGCTGAGAGAGGGAAAAATGGGGAAACAGAATATTTCAAGAAATAACGGCTGAAAACGCCGCAAATTTGATGAAATACGTGAACATAAACATCCAAATAGTTCAACAAAATCCAATAGGATGAACTTAAAGAAATCTGTACCAAGGCACATGATCAAATTGCCAAAAGACAAGGAGAAAAGAAGAATTAACATTAATTTTTTTTCTTTCTTTCTTTTTTAATTAAATCATAGCTGTGTACATTTACATAATCATGGGGCACCATGCACTGGTTTTATATACAATTTGACGTATTTTCATCACACTGGTTAACATAGCCTTCCTGGCATTTCTTAGTTATTGTGTTAAGACATTTATATTCTACATTTAGTAACTTTCACATGTACCCTTGTAAGATGCACCATAGATGTGGTCCCACCAATTACCCTCCCTCTCCTCCCTTTCCCCATATTCTTAGGTTATAATTGGGTTATAGCTTTCATATAGTAGGGCTGAGTATATTGGATACTTTTTCTTCCAACATTAATTCTTCTTAAAATCTTCCACAGAACTGAAGAGGAGGGAATGCTTGCCAAATTTCCTCCTTTGAAAACTTACAAATGTATTTTATAAGGCCACCATTACTTTGATATGAAAGCCAGACCAAGACACCACAAGAAAAGAAAACTACAGGCCAACATCCCTGATAAATGTAGATACAAAAATTCTCAACAAAGTATAAACAACTGAATTAAAAAGTACAACAAAATGATCAGACAGATGTGGGACAGCGCCTGTAGCTAAGTGGATAGGGCACTGACCACATACACCGAAGCTGGTGGATTCGAGCCTGGCCTGAGCCTGCTAAACAACAATGACAAGTACAACAACAATATCAACAAAAGAATAGCTGGGCATTGTGGTGGGCGCCTGTAGTTCCAGCTATGTGGGAGGCTGAGGCAAGAGAATCACTTAAGCCCAAGAGTTTGAGGTTGCTGTGAGTTGTGACGCCAAAGTACTCTACCCAGGGTAACAGCTTGAGACTCTGTCTCCAAAATAAATAAATAAATAAATAAAAATGATCAGACGCCATGACAAAGTAGTTTTATCTCTAGGATCCAGGGACAATTCAACACACGAAAACCAATTCATGTGATACACCACCTTAACAGAATGAGGGGGAAAAAGCCATATGATCATCTCAATACATGTATAAAAAGCATCTGATAAAATTTCATGCCCTTTCATGATACAAACTCTCCACAAACTTGGAATAGAAAGAAACACAATACCCTAACACAATAAAGGCCATATATTAAAAGCCTAGAGCAAATATTGTATTCAATGGTGGAAGACTGAAAGCTCTTTCTTCTCATCTTAGAGAAAAAGGCAAAGATGCATGCTTCTATCACTTGCATTCAACACAGTACTAGGAGTATTAGCAAAAGCAATTAAGTAAGGAAAATAAGTAAAAGGCAACCAAATTGGAAAGGAAGAAGTAAATCTCTGCTTGTAGATGATATCATCTTATATGTAGAAAACCTAGGGATTCCACAAAAAACTATTAGAACTAATACAGGAATTCAGCAACAGAGTGGGCTACAAAGTCAACACAGAAAACTATTTATATCTCTATACACTAACAATGAACAATCTGAAAAGAAAATTACGAAAACAATTTCCTTTACAATAGCACCAGAAAGAATAAACAAAAAATAGGTGCTAATTTAAACAAGGAGGTAAAATTATAGATTTGTACAATGGAAACAACAAAATATTGCTAAAATTAATTAAGGACATGAATAAATGGAAACACATCTCATGTTCATGGATTACAAAACTTAATATGCTGAAGATGTCAATACTACCCAGGGAAATCTACAAAGTCAGTGCAACTGCCATCAAAATTCCAATGAGGATCTTTACAGAAATAGAAAATCTCATTCTAAAATTCATATGCAATCTCAAGGGAACCCAAATACCTAGAACAATCTTGAGAAAGAACAAAACTGGAAGATGCACACTTCCTGAATTTGAAACTTACTACAAAGCTACAACACTCAAAATACTATGTACTAACATAAAGGCTGACATAGAGACCAGTGGAATATAATAGAAGATTCAAAAGTAAATCCTCACATGATGTTCATATGAGTTTTGACAATGGTATCAAGACCATTCAATGAGAAAAAAACAAAACAGTTTTTTCATGGGGCTCGGAGAACTGGATATCTCATGCAAAAGAATGAAGTTGGATCCTTACCCAACACCATATACAATGAAATCAAAATGGATCAAAGACCTAAACATCAGACCAAAAACTATGAAATACTTAGAAGAAAACATAGGCCAAAAGCTTCATAACACTGAATTTGGCAATGATTTTTTTTATTATAGATAAAAATATGCACCATAGATGTGGCCCAACCCATTACCCTCCCTCCACCTAAACCTCCCCCCTCCCTTCCCCTTCCTTGGTCCTTTCCTCATAGTCTTGTGGTATAGTTGGGTTATAGCCTTCATGTGAAAGCTATAGTTTAGCTTCATAGTGGGGCTGAGTACATTGGATACTACTTCTTCCATTCCTGGGATACTTTGCTAAGGAGAATATGTTCCACCTCCATCCATGTAAACATGAAAGAGGTAAAGTCTCCATCTTTCTTTAAGGCTGCATAGTATTCCATGGTATACATGTACCATAATTTGCTAGTCCATTCGTGGGTCGATGGGCACTTGGGCTTCTTCCATGACTTAGCAAT
>CAUYPK010045689.1:0-18308 GCA_963574355.1 Loris lydekkerianus
ATATGCAAATTTTTCAAAATCAAAAATTATCTGAGAAGTTTCTCTTCAAGTCCCTTGCCCACACTGAGATGGGATCACTTTTTCTTTTCTTGCTAATACATTTGAGTTCTTTGTGGATTCTGGTTATTAAACCTTTGTCAGAGACATAACCTGCAAATATCTTCTCCCATTCTGAAGGCTGTCTGCTTGCTTTACTTACTGTGTTCTTGGCTGTGCAGAAGCTTTTTAGTTTGATCAGATCCCAGTAGTGTATTTTTGGTGTTGCTTCAATTGTCCTGGGGGGGTCCCTCATAAAATATTCTCCCAGGCCGATTTCTTCAAGTGTTTTCCCTGCACTTTCTTCTAGTATTTTTATAGTTTCATGTCTTAAGTTAAAATCTTTAATACAGTTATTGTCTACCTTAGTTAATGGTGAAAGGTGTGGGTCCAGTTTCAGTCTTCTATAGGTCACCAGCCAGTTCACCCAGCACCATTTGTTAAATAGGGAGTCTTTTCCCCACTGAATGTTTTTAATCCGCTTATCGAAGATCAGATGATGGTAAGTAGCTGGGTTCATCTCTTGGTTCTCTATTCTGTTCCATACATCTACCTCCCTGTTTTTGTGCCAGTACCATGCTGCTTTGATTGATTATATTATCAATGTATAGTATAATCTGAGGTCTGATAGCATGATTCCTCCTGATTTGCTTTCATTTTTGAATAATGTCTTGGCTATTCAAGGTTTTATCTGATTCCATATAAAACTAAGTATTATTTTTTTAAGATCTTTAAAGTATGACAGTGGAGCCATCATAGGGATTGCATTAAAATTGCATATTGCTTTGGGTAGTATGGACATTTTAACAATGTTGATTATTCCCAGCCATGAGCATGGTATGTTTTTCCATTTGGTAACATCTTCAGCTATTTATTTTCTTAGAGTTTCATAGTTCTCTTTGTAGAGATATTTCACATTCTTTGTTAGGTAAACTCCCAAATATTTAATCTTCTTTGGCACTACTGTAAAAGGAATAGAGTCCTTGACTGTTTTTTTCAGTTTGACTATTGTTGGTATATATATAAGGCTACAGATTTGTGAGTATTGATTTTGTAATCTGAGTTGTTGCTATATTCCTTGATTACTTCTAAGAGTTTTGTAGTTGAATCCCTGGGGTTTTCCAGATATATAATTATATCATCTGTGAAGAGTGAAAGTTTGATCTCTTCTAACCCTATATAGATACCCTTGATCACCTTTTCTTGCCTGATTGCAGTGGCTAAGACTTCCATTGTAATGTTAAAAAACAGTGGAGACAAAGGGCAACCCTGCCTGGTTCCTGATCTGAGTGGAAATGATTTCAATTTAACTCCATTCAATACGATAGTGGCTGTGGGTTTGCTGTAGATGGCCTCTATCAATTTAAGAAAGTCCCTTCTATACCTATTTTCTTAAGTGTTCTGACCATGAAAGGATGCTGGATATTTTCAAAAGCCTTTTCTGCAGCGATTGAGAGAATCATATAGTGTTTGTTTTTTATTTTGTTTATGTGATAAATTATATTTCTAGACTTACATATATTGAACCAGTCACGAGACCCAAGGATAAAACCCACTTGGTCATGATGTATAATTTGTTTGATGTGTTGCTGGATTCTGTTTGTTAGGATCTTATTGAATGTTTTTGCATCAATATTCATTAGAGATATTGGTCTATAATTGTCTTTTCTTGTTGGGTCTTTTCCTGGTTTGGGAATCAACATGATGTTTGCTTCATAGAATGTGTTGGGTAGTATTCTTTCTTTTTTAATTTTTTTGGAAAAGGTTAAGATAGGTACTAGCTTCTATTTAATGGTTTGGCCAATTCTTATGTGAAACTATCTGGTCCCGGACTTTTCTTCTGGGGGAGATTTTGGATAGTTGATGGTATTTCAGAGCTTGATATAGGCCTGTTCGATATTTCCACTTCATTCTGGCTAAGTCTAGGAAGGTAGTGTGCTTCCAAGTATTGGTCTATTTCCTTCAGATTTTCACATTTCTGATAATAGATTTTCTTATAATATTCATAAAGGATTTTTTTGAATTTCTGAGGAGTTTGTTGTTATTTCATCTTTGTCAATTCTGATTGATAAAATTAGAGATTTTACTCTTTTTTTTCCTGGTTAGGTTAGCCAAAGGTTTATCTATTTTATTGACCTTTTCAAAAAACAAGTTTTTGATTTATTGATCTGTTGTATAATCCTTTAGTTTTCTGAAGAAGACAGGCACATGGCCTACAGACACTTAAAAAAATGCTCATCATCCTTAACTATCAGAGAAATGCAAATCAAAACCACTTTGAGATATCATCTAACTCCAGTAAGATTAGCCCACATCACAAAATCCCAAAACCATAGATGTTGGCATGGATGTGGAGAAAAGGGAACACTTCTACACTACTGGTGGGAATGCAAAATAATACGTTCCTTTTGGAAAGAAGTTTGGAGATCACTTAGGGATCTAAAAATAGACCTGCCATTTGATCCCTCAATTCCTCTATTAGGTATATATCCAGAGGACCAAAAAATCACTTTATAACAAAAATATTTGCACCAGAATGTTTATTGCAGCCCAATTCATCATGGAAGAAGCCCAAGTGATCATCAACCCATGAATGGATTAATAAATTGTGGTATATGTATACCATGGAATATTATGCAGCCTTAAAAAGATGGAGACTTTACCTCTTTCATGTTTACATGGATGGAGCTGGAACACACTCTTCTCAGCAAAGTATCTCAAGAATGGAAGAAAAAGTATCCAATGTATTCAGCCCCCTACTATGAAACTAATTTATAAGCAACTGCACTTCCAAATGAAAGCTATAACCCAAATATAGCCCAAGATGAAGGGGAAAGAGGAGAGAGAGAGGAGGGCAGGAGGAGGATGGGTGGAGGGTAATTGGTGGGATTACACTTACGGTGCATTTTACAAGGGTACATGTTAAATCTCCTAAGGGTAGAATATAAATATTTTAACACCATAACTAAGAAAATGCAATGAAGGTGATGTTAACCAATTTGATGAAAGTATTTCAAATTGTATATAAAACTAACACATTATATCCCATAATTGCATCAATGTGCACAGATATTATCTAATAATAAAATAAAATAAACTGAAATTCAACACATTTACAATACCAAGAATTTCAAATAGGGTGTAATCACCTGTGTATGACTGCAGTGATTTCAGTGTGTCCCTCTAAAGTTCACGTGTTGTAAACTTAGTTGCCATCATGGTGGTATTAAGAGGTGGAGTAATTGGGTCATGAAGGCTCCACCTTCAAGAGTGGATTATGGCCATTATAACAGGAGGGATTTAGATGTTGTAGGAGTTGCTTTGTTGGTTAGAGACCCTCTCTCACACACACTCTAGCCTTACCCTGTTTGCCCTTCCACCATGGGATAACCCTTGCCAGATGCCAGCACCGTGCTCTTGATTCCCTAATCCTCTGAAACTGTAAGCCAAATAAAGTTTTTTTCTTTATAAATTACCCAGTCTGTGATGTATTCTTACAGCAGCAGAAAATGAATTAAGGCAATAACATTTTGTGATGATATAAATGTTCTGTACTTGCACTATTCTATATGGTAACCTTATTATAATATGATTGAAATAAGGTTTCATAATCCATTTCAAAATCCATATTGAAATGTGGATTTTGTAACTGAATAATTGAATCCTTAATTTTGATCAGTTTTGCATGTAATCAGGCATATAAGTATTGGCTACCATACACATTATACAGCAAAACTTGAGTAATAATTAAAATGATACAAAAATTAATGTGTTAATTAACAAAGAAAAAAGCACAAATATTGATTGATCCAAAAGCATGAGAATTAGGTAAAAGAGAATATAAATCAAGAAGTAAAATTAAAAATGAATTGCACAAATAAACACAAATATATCAGTAATAATTTTCAAGATAAATGGAGTAATATTCAAGGTAAAAGATTATATTTATCAGAGTGTGTGAAAAGAGAAGGCCCAACTATACACATGTATTTATATTGTGGTTATAACAGACAGCAGATAGGTAGGTAGAGAGATGAGGGGGGAGAGAGAAGGAAAGAGAGAGAGAAATAATGGAAAAGATAAGTCATGAAAGTACCATCCAAAAATAAAGTTGATTTAGCTTTTTCAAAATTCACAAGAGAAACTTTAATCCAGGACATATTTGTAGGTTTAAAGAAGAACCTAGAAGCATACCAGAAACATGTAAGATTGCTTTCTGTACAAACAACACATGGTTTAAGAAAATAAATAACCACAAATAAGAGACAAATCCATAATCTTAATTGGATAATTTGATATACTTATTACTCGATAATCATCTGGCTTCTTACCCAGCTGAGGTAGTGTTTTTCAGGTTTCTCCACATTGAATTTAAATTTATTTTCCCTTTGCATATTGTACCCACCTAGTTTTAGGTTTTGTATAGTTTTTTTTTTTTTTTTTTTTTTTTAATCCCTTACCTTTACTACAAGATATTTCAAGTTTACTTTCCGTATTTCAAATATCATCTGAGAATCAGTCATTTTTCCAAAAAGGCTTGATTCCTTTTATTTTATCATGGTGTTAGATACCAAGACCTATGTGCTGTATGTGCTTTAAGTTTTTCTGTATTTATTTTTATAAGATTCTCTTTCATTTCCTTAAGCCCATTAAACAGAAATATTATAATCTACAACTCCGAATCTGATAATTTCAGGAGCTGACTCATCTGTCGCTTTATTTTTCTTCACTCTTTTTTCATTATTATTCTATCCCTGGGTACATTTTGATTTCTGTAAATTGATCATTAACTTTGAAACTTTATTGAAAATGAAGTTTGTTTCAGAGAAAATTGTTTTTTTCTGCCAGCTATCCACAGTCTCCACCACCTTGGCATTGCTTTAAATTAAAATAAGTTTTTGAGGTTTCTATGACAATAGAAATTCAAATTTTCATTGCAAAAGTCTGAAAAGGCTGTGGTTATGAATTCTCAGTGGAAATATATAATATTTCCTTCTGGTCTAGTGCCAAACTTTGAGACAGGAAAGTCTCTTGCTAGGGCACTCTTCACAGAAGGGCTCTTTTCTATGTCACCTCTCACATCTCAGGGGCATCTTTTGGATTGTCTAGAAAATTCTCCACATCAGTTACATCTAAGCTTTTATCCCTTATACACAAACCCTAAATATAGGGAATGCATCTTTTTAATGCAAGATTTCTGCAAGATTTGGCAGACACTTTCAACAGTAAAGTAATTTGGGGCACTAGCTATCTCATAAAATGTCTAATTTCACCCTTGCTTTGATTCTGAATTTCATACCTGTTCAGGGACACATTTTTATTATTTTCTACTTAATTACCCCGAATATTTGTTGTTTTGATCTGGAGAGACTATCAATTCATCTATCACACCAAACTCTAAAAAACTGTAGGGCAAGATGTTCTTTGAATTTAAGTCAATGTAGCAGCTTTTTTTTTTTCTTGGCAATATCAAAACCTTTTGTGCTTTCACCTCTAAGGTGCATAAATTAATTTTGAAAATTTTTCATTTTATGAATCTGCATTGTACTATTGAAAAAATATTTACTCTGGAACAAATATCAAATATCAATAAAATATTCCTTTTTCTATTAGGTATATTATAAAAATGAGGATAATGGGCATCAAATCATGTAAAATAACCTATTTCTTAAGATTTCTAGGATGTTTAATAACTACAGAATATGTTTTCTTTCCCTTAAGAAGACAGAAGTCTTAGAAGTCTTCACATCAGGAAAGACTTTCTGAGTTACCATAGTCTAATGAAGTAAGAACCAGTTTCCTTAGCAGAAAAATTAGATATTTTTACATTTTTATTTTTGGTTGTTTTTGATTTTCCATGAACATGAGGCATAAACTGTAAGTCTTCAATAATTTTATTTTTTTAAATGATACCTATATAACACACATCTTCCACTAAGATACTGTGTCTGTCCCTTTTTTTCCAATAGAGAAGAGTATTTGTAACCCTTCTGTGTTCTCGGCTAGCAGAATGAGTAGGTGACTTTTATGTGTTGTAGAAGCATTTAAAACTGATGCCTTCTAGCTGCCTCAAGTGTATGGTCTAATAACCATATTTTAAATAGTAGGACATTTAAAATACATTTTACTTACTGTATTTAAATAATGGAAATAAAAGTATAAAGGGATTTTGAAATAAAAAAGGTAGAATGCTTTTTTGAAAGAACAATTTACAACCAAGAAAGTCACAAATTATTGAAGGTATAAAACTAAATAGTTAACCATTTCTTCTGAATTTAATTAATAATAACAGCGTATGTCTGAGTGTATAGATCTTAATGCCCAGAAATTTGTATTTACAGTATTTCTTAATAAAAAAATCATTATAAAGCTTCCAATTAATTATTTTGTAAATATTTTATTTTTTTATGAATTTCATTAAGTGTTACTCCCATACCTGATTTGCAGAATCAATGAGTTTTGGAACATAAAGTGGCTGCTAGAGGAACATCCTGTACATAACATAGGGTTGCACACAGGGAGACTTTTTGTCAGTGATCCAGTTTTGTGGTCATAGACATGTTTAATGATCCTCCCTACTCTGATCTCAGTTTCATCACTATGTAAAGGTATAGAATTAATATCTGCGTAACACTTCCCGTGGCACCTTGCACACAGGATGTATTACCTCAAAGTCTCTATTTGAGAAAGAACATAGAATATGCGGTCTAATAGATAGAGGTTATATTCTGGGTATTTGGTCTTTTCTGGCTATTTAGTCTTATCTAGATGGTTTTGAATCTCTCAACACTAAACAGGGCAACAGAAACTCCTGAACGGGACTGTGGGAGGTTATGGGAGGGACTTGTTTCAAGTATCTCGCCTTGTTACTATGGATGTTCAACAACCCTTTTTTCCTCCTTTAACTTTTTTTTCTTCAGTGCCCTCAAATGCTATCTCTTGACCCAGAATCAGGAACAAGTTGCAAGGAGTTGACACTTGCCACATGAGCTGCTCATTCTTGCCCAAAAGCAGGTTGTTATATAGCATCTGACAGGGTTTATACATCATCTCGAATGTGCTTCTGTTGACTTGTCCGTATGTTTCCAGGGGATTCTTTCAGTTTCATTTATCACACTTTACTAGTTCATATGGAGCCTTTGGAACAAAATACATTTACTTTATTCTTCTGATTATAGAACAAAGAAGAGGAAGGCTGAAAAAAATTGGAAAAAGGGGATTTCATATTTTTTGGAAGGTGATTTATGTAATTCTCTTCAGTTTTCAAGGTGTGCAATACCAGAAATCACACTATAAGTCAAAAATTTCCTTGAGCTAATATTTTATTATTTATTTTTTAATTTTTTTATTGTGGGGGTTTAATGAGGGTACAAGAAACCAGGTTACACTGATTTCATTTGTTAGGTAAAGTCCCTCTTAAGAGCTAATATTTAAAATAATGTTTAAATTAAACAATGATTTTTTTTAAAGTGTCTGAGTCTTAACAGTGCTTTTTGCAACATGTTTGAATGCAATTTTATCACATTTTAGGCCCAGTTTATTGTGGATTCTCTAGAGATGCCTGTCTCTAACATATATCAGTTTATAATAAAAGCCAATAAGAAAATCAATTTTAATACATAGAAATTAGCAACAGTTCAGAAATATATATATATATATATATTTTTTTTTTTTCCAGCAAAATGAGGTATGCCTCCATGGTTGAGTATGTGAAAACTTGTGAAAATATAAAAAAGGAATACATATTTTACATCCTGTCATCTAATTATTTTTCAAACTATTCTAAGAGAGAAAGTAAAACAATTTCTTTATTCAAAGTTTACATAGAGATAAGGAATTGGATAAATGCTTTTATACATATGAGGCAAAGTGAAAAATGAAGTTAATTACCTCCTATCAATTAGAAAAGTGCTATATAAGTTGTATGATGAATTAATATTAGTCTTGGCTTTTATTTTCCAGAAATCTAGTATGTTATCTAATCACAACATGGAGAAAGACAATATGACCTGTCAAAGTCATACTTTTTTTTTTTTTTTGCTGTTTTGGCCAGGGCTGGGTTTGAACCCACCACGTAAGGCATATGGGGCCAGTGCCCTACTCCTTTGAGCCACAGGCGCTGCCCTCCCCCCCTTTTTTTTTTGAAAGGATGCCTCCAATATTGCCTTCCTCCACATGAGATGATAGGCTAATAAAAACATTTAGGCATGGATAGATGTAAGATTTAGAAAAAAATAGGATTATATGGAGCATAAGGAGGACTATATCTGTGTAACTTGGTTTAAGAGATTACCAGATCGCTATTCTTAATATCAGAATATGAAATGAAGGTGCATAAAGACAATATGGTGAAGGATTGCTGGGAGGAAAATATTCCTAATTCTAAGAATTGGAAAATTGATAAAGAACATTAGAACCTCAAGTGTTTCCTGCAGGACATCAGATTTGCTGAAAACTATCCTTTATGAAAGATTAAACCATTTGATGTTGCTTTTCTGTTCTTCTGGACTGTCATAGTTTAAGAGGTGATTTTGGATATCTTTGCCAATGCTTCTTAGATTTTTTTTTTTGACTCTTTACTTATGGTTAGTTTCAATTGAATTGAATATTCCCATTGAAATTTTAACAGTTCTTAAGCCACTGAAACTTCTTCCTTTTATATAACTCTGTTTTTGTACCCACTAACCAATCTCTCTTTATCTTCTGCAGACCTCACCATTCCCAGCCTCTGGTAACCCCATTCTATTCATTACCTTCATGAGCTCATTCTTTTGTTTATGTATGAAAATAAAAATTCCTTAAGTGAGAGTGTCCGTACTTCAAGCTGTAAGTGTTCAGTAAGCCACATAAAGAAATGGAAGGACAGCTCAGTATAATATGGAACACAACTGGTGTTTCAGTATGCTGCCCATGCCAGTATTTTCAGTTCAAGGGTCTGCTAAATCTTTCTAGTGTTTCGTGGTCTTCTAATTCAAATAAAATATAAATCCCGTGCTTCACATTGGTTCATCCCAGCGAGGTGTTTATTTTTTTTTATTTATTTTTTAATATTTTATTTTATTTTTAATATTTTATTTTTTATTTTTTATTATTTTTTGCAAATACATGTGCTTATTAGGTTTCCACTTTTGCCTTCACAGAATTAAAAAGGGTTAAAATTTAATAATAATAACAATGTTTAAGATAAGGACTAGAAACAAAAACCTTGTAAAGAACAAATGGCAATAAATACATTCAGAAATCAGACAACTGCTGCAACAAAATATTAAGCAATAATAATAATAATGCAAAGAAAGTAACATTCACATTGTCAGATAAGAGTATGTGTATTATAGAATGCTTTGACTCTGAGGATCAGTATGGAATCATCAGATAACTTCTTATTTTTTTCCCAAAGTCTCAAAAAATAGACAACTAATATTTATAAATAAAAGTAAAAGATAATTTCAAAAACAGATCATGCCAAATCTTATAGACAATGATAAAAGAAGAAATACTTCAAAATCATTCTACTTAATCTGGATACACCTGATATTAAAATTGGAGAAAATATATTATTATAAAGGGGAAATTACAAACATATTTCACTTATAAATGAAGGTGTAATATCCCAAACAACATATTAACAGTTGAATTAAAAATTAATGTTTAAGTAATGTACTTTGGTCAAAATTAAATCCAATTTATGCGAGAATTAGTCACTATTTTCTTCTCTTTTCTTTTCTTTTTTTTTTTTTTTTTTTCCCTTTTCCTTACCCAGACCCCCTCCCTCTTTCTCTGTCTGGTCTCCCCTTCCTTCCCTGTGCCCCACTGTGTCATTAATTGTCATTAATTGTCCTTACATCAAAGTCGAATACATAGGATTCATACTTCTTTATTCCTGTGATGCTTCACTAAGAATAATGTGTTCCACCTCTATCCAGGTTAGTACAAATGCTGAAAAATCTCCATTTTTTGTGGCTGAATAGTATTCCATCATGTTCATATACCACAGCTTATGGATCCATTCCTGAGTTAAAGGATAATTAGGTTGTTTCCACATTTTGGCAATTGTAAATTGGGCTGTGATAAACAGCCTAGTACAAGTGTCTTTACAATAAATGGGTTTTTTTCCTTCTAAATAGATGCCCAGTAATGGGATTGCAGAATCAAACAGGAGGTCAAGGCTGAGTTCTTTGAGGTTTCTTCATACTTCCTTCCAAAAAGGTTGTATTAGTTTGCAGTCCCACGAGCAGTGCAAAAGTGTTCCTTACTCTCCACATTCATGCCAGCATCTGCAGTTTTGAGATTTTTGTGATATAGGCCATTCACGCTGGGGTTAGATGGTATCTCAGGGTGGTTTTAATTTGCATTTCTCTAATAATTAGGGATGATGAGCATTTTTACATGTACTTGGTAGCCATTCGCCTGCCGTCTTTAGAGAAGACTCTATTCATCTCTCTTCCCCCTTGGTGTATGGGATTGCTGGGGGTTTTTTTGTTTGTTTGTTTGTTTTTCTTATGGATTGATTGAAGTTCTGTATAGATCCTGGTTATTAAGCTTTTTTCAGATTCAAAATATGTAAATATCCTTTCCCATTGGGTAGGTTGTCTATTTGCTTTGGTTGTTATCTCCTTAGCTGTACAGAAGCTTTTCAGTTTAATCAAATTCCATTTGTTTATTGTTGCTGTTGCCATGGCAGTCTTCCTTACAAAGTCTTTCCCCAGGCCAATATCTTCCAGTGTTTTTCCTATTCCTTGTTTGAGGATTTTTATTGGTTCATGCCTTAAATTTAAGACTTTTATCCATCTTGAATCAATTTTTGAGAGTGGAGAAAGATGCGGGTCCAGTTTTAGTCTTTTGCATGTGGATATCCAGTTCTCCCAGCACCATTTATTGAATAGGGAGTCTTTCCCCCCAGTGGATGTTCTTGTTTGGTTTATTGAAGATTAGGTGGCTGTAAGTTGTTGGTTTCATTTCCAGGTTTTCCATTCGATTCCAAATGTCTATGTCTCTATTTTTGTGCTAGTACCATGCTGTCTTGACCACTGTGGCCATGTAATATGGCCTAAAATCTGGTATGCTGATACCTCCAGCTTTGTCTTTATTACTAAGAACTGCCTTAGCTGTATGGATTTTTTCTGGTTTCATACAAAATGCAGAATCATTTTTTCCAAGTCTTGAAAGTAGGATGTTGGCATTTCAATAGGGATGGCATTGAATTGGTAAATTGCTCTGGAAGTATAGACATTTTAATGTTTCATTTTTTAATTTATTTTAAATTGTTTTAACTTGTGATTAATTAATTCATTCATTCATTGTTAGAGATAAGATCTTATTCTGTCACCCAGACTGGAGTACAGTGGTACAATCTTAGGTTACTGCAGCCTTAAGTGCCTGGGATTAAGTGATCATCCCACCTCAGCCCTCCAACAAGCTGGGATTGCAGGTATGAGCCTCCACAAGCAGTTCACCAGATGTTTACTATATGTATCGTCAGCCATGACCAAAGCATGTAAAAATTTTCTCAATGTGCACAATTTAATGAGGGTCTATAGGTGGAAAACAGTTTCAAAGACTAAATATCTGTACCACAGGCTCTGAGTAACTGTGTTGTAAGCAAGAGAACTTAACATTTTTTATATCTATCTTAGGAAGGTCTGGCAATTAAGTTTGCAAAGTTGCCTCCATGTGCTTATGTTGGGAGCACTGTACAAAATACTCCATAAGGTTTTATAACCTTGATATATAAGTGCCTCAGAGCTGTGTTTGTGTTGATGTGTAGTGATGTCTTGCTAAATGGCGTTGAGTGTTTGTGCCATCACAAGAATGTCAGAGTTTGAATTAGTGCAAGAAACAATTGTAAATTTATTGGTAAACTTGGCAAAAATGGAAATGGAATCAGGGACATGTTAGTGCAAGTTATGGGGATAATGTCATAAAGAAAATGGTGGTGAACAATGGATTAAATGTTTCCTGAGGAAGAGAAAGTGTCACTGATGAAGGGAGGTCAAGGTGGCCAGTAACAAGCAGAAATGACAAAAACATCACAAATAGTCATTGAATTATACATCCAAATGGTCAACTCACTGTAAGAAGCATAACAGACTACATAAACACTGGTAGAGAAAGAGGAAAATCGTATATGAAAATCTTGGCATGAGCAAGGGGTGTCTCCTGCATCATGACAATGGACCAGCAAAGTCTGCACTACCTGGGAGGGAGTTTTTACTCCATAACCAAATAATTGTATTGGAACACACACCCTCCTCCCTTGATCAGGCCCCCAGGGACTTTTTTCTTTACCTAGAGACAAAAGGATATTGAAAAGAAGATATTTTGATCACAGTCAGGACATCAAAGGTAATAAGATAACAGCTCTGATGGTCATTCCAGAATAAGATTTCCAAAATTGCTTGGAAGGTGGACTAGGTACCGGCATTGGTGCAGAGCTTCCCAAGGGGGGGACTTCAAAGGAGACCATATTGATATTCAGCAATGAGGCATAGCAATTTTTCTAGGATGAGTTCACAAACTTAGTTGTTAGATGGAATATAGGTACTTATACTAGTAACATTTTATAATGTAAAGACTTTTGAACTTGCCATATTTTCCTGCCTGGAATATTGTTTGACTAGACCATAATGTGATAGACTCCTCTCTCCACTTACGTGCAGATAAAAACCTGCATGTCCTCGTCCGGTGAGCCCGTGCAAGCTCACCTGCCTTGCGTAATTTCCGGTCAGTCTAGATCTCATCTTACCCCTGCAAACACTGCCTTGCAGTCAGCATTCTCCAAAATGATTTTGTTCATTTGCTACAACCCATTAGCTGCTTTTCACATTCACTCTTTTATAAGTTTTCTTATACTTTCTTTTTCTTGTTCATTACTGTAACCATAGCTCCAAGACCAGGATATAACACTTAGAAATACTTCAGTATGAATTTTTACCGATTAAATAAAGCTAGCCTTCCAAAGTGTTTCCTACAGACACTACTCCTGCAATGTAAAAAGTGGAAGTTCCCAAAAGGTTCATGAAAAATCTCATAATTCAAGTCACAAGGAGATAGGGAGGGGAGGGGTGGAGGAGGAGGCTGGGTGGAGAGAGGGTAATTGGTAGGAACACACCTAAGGTGCATCTTATAAGGGTACTTGTGAAATTTACCAAGTGTAGAATATAAATGTCTTAACACAATAACTAAGTAAATGCTGTGAAGGCTATGTTAACCAGCTGGTTGAAAACATTTCAAATTGTATATAAAACTAGAACATTGTACCCCAAGATTGCATTAATGTACATAGCTATGGTTTAATAAAAAAAAAGAGAGAGAGAGAGAGAGAATAAAATAAATAAATAAAATGCAAATCCATTCTGACAGGACAGGAAGAAATAAAGGTAGATTATTCCATTTCAAATAAAATAAAATAAAATAAAGATGTCAAATAGTCTTAGAGTCAAAACAAAATAAAACTCTTTTCAACTTTTCTAAACCAAAAGTTCTCACACTTTTTTTAAAGGACCCTATCTGTTGAAATACCTATTTCTGCACAAGTGGTGTTCACTGTAACATTATTTTGTTCATTGCTGATGCAAGGTAACCTCCGTATGCCCCTTTCTTGAAACCTAAAAGAGATTAATTAGTACAGAGGGAAGACAGATTTACCTAAAAAGTCATATGCCAAAGTTTTTCATAGAATTTAATCCTGCTTGTGCTTTGACTGAGACAATATATTCTGGGCTGCAGTATTGCTCTCAAGAATGGAATTTAGTAGGATTATTGGTGCAGCAAAATCCATTTCACTTGAAATTCATTGACCAGGAACATCCATTAATTATTATGTTACCAAATTTACTATGCACATTCTAGACAGCCCCGTGTCACTTCTGAACATTATATGGATTATTAGCCATTAATTGATTTTTAATATAATAAGCTTATTTGAAAAGAGGTAATGAATGTAAGAACGATTCAAATGGAATCATTTCATAGTTAGATCAATTTGTTTGTGATGATTCTCCTGGTATAGTCAAAAAATGTAGTATTCAGAGGAGGGACAGCCAGAGGAGGCAGGCTTGCTGAGAACCCAAAGAAAACAATGAAATTTTATTAGTCTGTGTAGATGGTGATCGCCCACAGGTGGCAAGAAGGTACTGTATATGCATGATTTCATTTCTTATTTCAGCGATTTCATCATGTGAGCATTATTCTTACCCCCACTTTTTTATTTTTTATTTTTTTTTGAGATAGAGTCTTACTTTGTCACCTTTGGTAGAGTGCTGGGGCATCACAGCTCATAGCAACCTTAAACTCTTGGGCTTAAGCAATTCTCTTGCCTCAGCACCCCAAGTAGCTGGGACTACAGGCACTGGCCACAATGCCCAACTATTTATTTTTGTTGTTGTTGTCATTGTTGTTTAGCAGGCCTGGTCTGGGTTCAAACCCACCAGCACCTGTGCATGTGCCCGACTCCCTAACCACTGAGCTATGAGCGCTGAGCCCTTACCCCCGCTTTACATGTAAAAAACCCGAGGCTCAAAGATGTTAAATGACTACTGAATCTCGCTTGCTATCACAGGCAGGAAGCAAGACACAAGCTTTCTCATGTTCTAAACCTTGACTATTTGCCTTTGTGCTGACCATCATAATGTCTGCCTTGTAAGGAAAAGAATGAAGATCTATCTCCTTGCATATGAGTTTTGTGCAAAGAGGAAAGAAATCTACCTGAAAAGAGTCAAGAAAACATGGACTAGGAATGCAAATACTTAGGAATATAGAAAAATTATAAAAGGATATGAGAGTAGGGGATGAAGGGGAAAAACACAAGTAGAATAAATCAAAGCAATTAGGTCACTAGCAAATTCTGTTTCAATTGACAAAGTCAAAATGTAGTATTTTCCCAAATTTCTTATAGAGATTAGCATAATAAATATGTTTACATAGTAACCTTAAAAAATGATGTTGTTAAGCTAATGATGCAACATATCACTTGAGGAAATGCCAAAGTTATAAATGAGTGAATTAATATATACAGAATGCTAATCAGAAGAGTGAAGAATGAAGGTCTTGTGCTTTTAGCTCACCTGTAATTTTTTAGCGACCTGGTCAGCATTTCACTCAAAGAATTGAGGAGTTCCCCTTAAGTAAAATTCTAAAATTTCTCTTGGTTAAATATAATTCCACATAATATACTTCCATACCTCCAGAGAGAATTTTGAGAATAAATTTTAGGTTTGGTTCTTACTGAATGTTTTGTTTGTTTGTTTGTTTTGAGACAGAGTCTCACTATGTAGAGTGCTATGACATCACAGCTCACAGCAACTCAAACTCTTGGGCTTAAGCGATTCTCTTGCCTCAGCCTCCCAAGTATCATGGACTACAGGCACCCACCAAAACGCCCAGCTATTTTTTGGTTGTAATTGTCCTCATTGTTTGGCAGCCCTGGGCTGGATTCGAACTCGCCAGCTCCAGTGTATGTGGCTGGCGCTCTAGCCACTGAGCTAAAAGAGCTGAGTCTTACTGAATGTTTTTTAAAATAAATAGTTCTGAAGAGAATGAAATAAAAACAAAAATTAGCTTAATATTCTATTTAAAAACTAATAAATTATCACACTATTAATGTGAATAAAAGAAAATAGAACAGTTGTTCCATAATAACATTTTTGCTGTTGTTTTTTCTTTGGCCTGTAAACTAAAGAAATGTTATGTTCTTTCTCAGTCTCAAGAATCCAGCACTGCAAATAGGAGAAATGTTGTTTTCACCACCTTCTGCAGAATGCAGGAATAAGAATGCTTGTTCTGCATATTAACTGATTAATGAAGCTTGGATTGGGTTTGACTGATTAGCTGTGGAGCTCTTGCCTGGAATAGTTTGTCAGCACTAAAGTTGCCTACAATAATTTATGTAGAAATTAAATCATTCCGGGAGTTTGCAGAAGGCTTTTATAACATTCCAGACAGTATTGAAAATTAAAAATATCAAAATAATATATATGCTGATGGAGTCACTACCATTTTGCAGAAAAAAATGTATGTGCTGAATGCTTTAAACTAATAGCAATTCATTTTGGCTCAATGAAGGTACAGCAATAAAAGATATTCATGACATACGTCATGAACCATTTAGATAGGTGTCTCAGAAAAGAAGAAAAGTTATGAATTCTTTATAGAAAAATGCCACCAGCTGCAAACATTGTGGCTGGTAACAACAAAAGAGCCTGCTGTTTGTACATGCTTATGTTTCTGAACTACACAGCATTGTGAATAAACCTTTGACTCAGGTGTTACCTGGATGTAAAAAGGGTTATAAATGGTCCATGTCTTACAAGACATGTGTTTGGAGGTTCAATTCTAAGCAAAATTAAAAACTATGAGCTAAATCAAGAAAATATTAAAAATGATTCTATTAGCACTTTAAAAATAAAACACTCATGGGCATTGCCTGTGGCTCAAAGGAGTAGGGTGCCAGCCCCACATATCAGATGTGGTGGGTTCAAACCCGGCCCCACCCATATAAATAAATAAATAAATAAATGTGAAAAATGAAAAATAAAAACTCTTATAAAAAAATGTAATGATGTTTTATATGTTGTATATATTCTACATTGACTTAGAACATATATACATTCTATATATATATATTTAAAGGGAATATAAATATAAAAAATTGTTTTCCACTTTCCTATAAACATTTCTATTTTTATAAAATATATGTGATTTTTGAGATAGAGTGACACTCTGTGCCCTGGGTGGAGTACCATGGATTATAGCTCACAGCAACCTCAAACTTTTGGGCTCAAGCAGTCCTCTTGCCTCAGTCTCCTAAGGAACTGGGACTATAGATGCCAAATACAACTCTCAGGTATTTATTTTTCCATTTTTAGTAGAGATTTTAGTCTTACTACTGCTCAGGCTGGTCTTGAACTCCTGAACTCAAGTGATCCACCTGCCTTGGCCTCACAAAGTGCTAAGATTGGGAGGAGGCAGAGCATGATGGAGGATAGGACAGACGTGTAGCCCACCTCTCCCAAGCCATCAGGGGAGAGGAAAGGGGGTCTGGACCTCCCCCATGTGTGGATTATTGGTGTGGATGGACAGCTGGAGACATTCAGCTAACTGGTGGATTGCTATATATGAGGGGTAATTTAAAACCACAGACTCTGTTGTAGAGATTCTTCCCTGCTTGGCCATGCTGGCCAGCAGGCCCCTCCCTTATGGAGGACAGCAGCTTGCAAATGCTGACAAAACCCAATTGAAGAGTATTTATTCCTGAACTGAGGGAGGTATCCAGAAAGGAGAGCCACTCAAAACCACGGGGAGCTGGGCAACCTGTTGGACAATTGAAGGGAAGGGATCCCATCTTGGAAACAGACATTTTGAACTACCCCAAAGGGCGGCCACCTTCCCCCAGAGGGGGAATTGAACAGGAGGGATTGAACAGACCCAGAGCATTCCTGCTGGAGAATGTAGGAGGGGGTTGGCGGTTAAGGCTGCATGGCAAACGGGTGGGTCCCTATCCAAAAGGAAAACTCTGAAGAATAAAACTAAGAATAAGGTCCCCGAGTGCTCCAGCAGCGGAACTGGTAGCTGCTAAAGCCATGGACCTGCCAGCAACCACAGGAACCCAGCAGCACCCTCCCCCACAGCCGATTGCAGTCGCCAGTTTGTAGGAGAACCTGAGAGCAGAGTGGAAAGATTTAAGAAGCGTGGACTCCTGCATTGAGTGGGAAGGTCGGTCGTGAGTGCTGTCTGGAGAAAACAGCCGAGGTTACAAATACTTAGGTGACAAACTTTTACAGAAACTCCAAAATGGCAATCGGCCATGGAAGGTGGTTACCATGGTAACAGTATAAACTGTGAATCAGGTATGACCATGGGAACCACTCACAGTGCCACCTGGTGTCCAGAAAGTACATTGCAGAATGAATATATTCCTACAAAAGTTGATCCCTACATCATACAAATAGATGTATATTTCTACATACAAGAAATACACCATTTCCACAGTGGTGAAAGCATTAAAAATGTCTACTGGATTTTTGAAAAATTCAATACCCAAACTTTTACCAGATTTATCAATATTTTGCATTAATGTGAATGGCTTAAACTGTCCTCTAAAGAGGCATAGGTTAACTGACTGGATACAAAAACTTAGGCCAGATATTTGTTGCATACAAGAATCACATCTTAACTTAAAAGACAAATATAGACTCAGAGTGAAAGGATGGTCATCCATATTTCAGGCAAATGGTAATCAGAAAAAAGCAGGTGTTGCAATTTTATTTGCAGATACA
>CAUYPK010045692.1:0-14638 GCA_963574355.1 Loris lydekkerianus
ACAAAAACAGAGAAGTAGATGTCTGGAACAGAATAGAGAATCAAGAGATGAATCCAGCTACTTACCGTTATTTAATCTTTGACAAGCCAATTAAAAACATTCAGTGGGGAGAAGATTCCCTATTTAATAAATGGTGCTGGGTGAACTGGCTGGCAACCTGTAGAAGATTGAAACTGGACCCACACATTTCACCATTAACTAAGATTAACGCTCACTGGATTAAAGATTTAAACTTAAGGCATGAAACTATAAAAATACTAGAAGAGAGTGTAGGGAAAACTCTTGAAGAAATCTGTCTGGGCGAGTATTTTGAGGAGGACCCCCGGTCAATTAAGCAGCTTCAAAAATACACTACTGAGACCTGATCAAACTAAAAAGCTTCTGCACAGCCAAGAACACAATAAGTAAAGCAAGAAAACAGCCCTCAGAATGGGAGAAGTTATTTGGAGGTTATGTTTCTGACAAAGGTTTAATAACCAGAATCCACAGAGAACTCAAATGTATCAGCAAAAAAGAACAAGTCATCCCATCGCAGGCTGGTCGAGAGATTTGAGGGGAAACTTCTCTGAAGAAGACAGGCGCACGGCATATAGACATATGAAAAAATGCTCATCATCTTTAATCATCAGAGAAATGCAAATCAAAACTACATTGAGATATCATCTACCTCCAGTGAGATTAGCCTATATCACAAAATCCCAAGACCAGAGATGTTGGCATGGTTGTGGAGAAAAGGGAACATTTCTACACTGCTCATGGGAATGCAATTTAATACATTTTTTTTTTTGAAAGATGTATGGAGAAAACTTACAGAACTAAAAATAGATGTGCCATTCAATACTATAATTCCTCTACTAGGCATATACCCAGAAGACACAAAATCACACCATAACAAAGATAATTCTACCAGAATGTTTATTGCAGCCCTATTCATAATTGCTAAATCATGGAAAAAACCCAAGTGCCCATTGATCAAGTGCCCATAATAAATTGTGGTATATGTACACCTTGGAATATTATGCAGCCTTAAAGAAAGATGGAGACTTTACCTCTTTCATGTTTATGTGGATGGAGCTGGAACATATTCTTCTTAGTAAAGTATCTTCTTAGTAAAGTATTTTAGTAAAAAATTGGAAGAAAAAGTATCCAATGTACTCAGCCCTACTATGAAACTAATGTATGGCTTTCACATGAAAGCTTTAACCCAGTTACAACCTAAGAATAGAGGGAAGGAGGCAAATGAGGGGAGGGAGGGGGAATGTGAGCGGAGGGAGGAGGATTGGTGGAATTACACCTGCAGTGCATCTTACAAGGGTATATGTGAAACTTAGTAAATGTGGAATGTAAATGTCTTCGCACAATAACTAAGAAAATGCCAGGAAGGCTATGTTAACCAGAGTGATGAAAATGTGTCAAATGGTCTATGAAACTAGTGTAAGGTGCTCCATGATGACACAGCTATGATTTAATAAAATATTAAAAATATATATTACCAAGTGACACTCTGTATTATTTCATTTTCTGTTGCTTATAAAATATTATGTAAAACAAAGCAATTTATAATGAAAATGAAGTCATCTTTTATAATTCTGAAGAACCAGGAAGTGAATGTCAAAGGGGCATATCTGGTGACAGCCTTCTTGCTGGAGGCACACTCAGCAAAATTCCTGAGGTGGTGTAGGGAATCTCATAATGAAAGGGCTGAGTTTGCTAATGCAGGCCTCCTTCTCTGTTTGTAAAGCCCCCAGTCATAGTCCTACAATAGCTCATTGATCCATTAATCCATAAATGGATTAAACTGTTCATAAATGCAGGGCTCTCATGACCCACTCACCTCTTAAAGGCCCTATTTCTCAATACTGCCACAGTAGAAACTAAATTTGAACATGTGTTTTAGAGGGGACAAATATTTAGACTATAGCAAACTTCACAAACCAGAAACTCTCATTAGAAAAACAGATACAATCAGAAAAATTATAGTCCAAATTTAAATTTTAGTACCAAATAGCTCATGTAAATACAAAATTAGTCTTCTAAAAAAGCCATTTTATTTAGAGATAATGGTTTAAAATGGAGTTAATTTTAGCATTCCAAAATATACTGTGTTATTTCCAAATGTGACATTTATCACATTTTAGTAAGTCACAGTGAGGCATCACCACTCATTCTATGTCATTTCTGGTATAATTTGGAAACACTGCAGCCATTATGCATAGTAGCCCACATTAGTCTTGACAGGTAGAAGCATCTTCCAGGAGCCAGGGCCTCTGCTGCCTCTAAAAGTGGCGGTAAGGGTGCTCACTATGATGTAAACACCTGCCCACCATGCTGAAATTGAGAACTTATCACACCTGATATTCCTTTTAGCAGCTGTATGGTGACCTGTCAACCATGGGCCAAATCCAGACTGATTACCGCAAAGTGAAAAGTCTCAAATCCAATCAGCCATCCCATAAGCTATTCAGCCACCTGTACATGGTTTATATCTGTTGTTTAAAGTGTGTAGTTGTTTGCTTTCAAGCAGCACATTTTTTAAATTGGCTACTGTGAAATATGGAAGGTGATGATCAATCCAGAGAAAGATTATATTAAAACAACTCTAACAGAGTGAAATCCCTACTGTAAATATTGTTGGTTTTAAAGTGTACAATGCTAAGAGATTTTGGGAAACACAACATGAGGAAAGTTGGTGGGTAGCTGGATGTAATATAAAATGATGGGTGACTACTATAAAGACATGTTAACCATAGTCTTTGTCTTAGAAAATTTACCCAAAGCAAAAATTGGATGCAAATAAAATAAATAATGAAAGAATAAGTTTATGTTTATTAGAGAATATTATTGTTTTGAAGTACTGTATAATTTTATAAGCTAAAGTGGCTGATGAAATTTCATATAGTCTTTAGAAAATTCATATCAGTAACATTTCAAAAAAGTGTAATCATAAAGATTTAACATAACCAAAAGTATGACTGATAAATTAGATTTTAATAATTTACATAACTTTTGAAATATTTCTATCAATAACATAAACATAAGGGTAATTGAAAGAAAACCCACCCATCATTTGAAAATGTTTTCCATAGAGTTTACCAAATAAGACTAATCATTTGGGTGGCACCTGTGGCTCAGTGAGTAGGGTGCCAGCCCCATATATCAAGGGTGGCAGTTTTGAACCCAGCCCCAGCCAAACTGCAACAATAAAATAGCCAGGCATTCTGGCAGGCACCTATAGTCCCAGCTATTCAGGAGGCTGAGGCAAGAGAATTGCCTAAGCCCAGGAGTTGGAGGTGGCTGTGAGCTGTGATGCCATGGCATTCTACTGAGGGCAATAAAATGAGACTCTGTCTCAAGAAAAAAAAAAAAGACTAATCATTTAATATCTCCATAAAATAAATATTCTTGGAGTTCTTCAGGGGCCCAACAAAAAAATCCCAAAGTTAACTCTAGGTCAAAAAGACTTACTGTATAATTTTGATCCTGGGAAGCCTGCCAAAGATGTCAAAAAGTTTAAAAAAACTTGATCAAAACATGATTATGGCTGAGTAGTATTCCATGGTATACATATAACACATTTTATTAATCCATTCATTTATTGATGGGCACTGAAAAATGTATATAGAGAAATAAAAGACATAGTGGAAAATTTTAAGAACAGACTAGACCAAGCTGAAGAAAGAATTTCAGAGCATGAAGACAACTATTTCAAATTAACCCAGTCAGTCAAAGAAAAAAATGAATAAGAGAAATAAATGAAATATATGAGAAACATAAAATTGGGTAAGATGGCAAAATATAAAGATCATAGGCATCCCTGGGGGTGAAGAATAAAAAGCACAAGGCCTTGAAAACCTATTTGAGGGAATAATTAATGAAAACATTCCTAGTTTTTCTAAGACATTTAGACATTCAGATATGAGAAGCTCAATAAACACCTGGAAGATTCATTGGAAAAGGGAATCATCAGACTGGCCAAAGTCAACATGAAGGAGGAACCTCTATAAGCCTGAGGTGAAAACATCAAATAACCCATCAGACTAATAGCAGACTTCTCAAGAGAAACCTTAGAATCCAGAAAGGAATAGGGTCCTATCTTTAAGATCTGTAAACATAATAACTGCCAGCCAAAATTTTGTATATTGATAAATTATTTCACAAATGAAGGAGAAATAAAGACTCTCCCCTGTACAAACAAGTGCTAAATAAATATTTTACTACCAGATTAACCCTACAGGGAATGTTCAAAAGGCTACAGCACAATAAATATCAACCAATGAAGAAATTTCCAAAAGTTATAGCACATAGGTCTTGTAAAACAATAGCACAAAAGGGAAAATAAAACAAGATGGTATGATCCAATTGTTGGAACTGGAAAGCATTCCACATATCAATATTAACATTCAACATGAATGGTCTGAATGGTATGAGTGTCTCACTTAAAAGACATAAATAGACTGGCTGGGATAGGTGAAAACAAAATCCAAGTATTTTCTGTCTCCAAGAAGCACATCTAAACCACAAGGACTCACACAGACTAGAGTTAATTAGAGGAATAAATTATTCCTTACATTGGATACCAAAAGTGAGCAACTATAGCCATTCTCATATCAGATAAGTAAATTTTAAGTTAACAATGGTAAAAAAGACAAAGGTGGTCATTATAGCATTGTGATGGTAAAATTTAAACAAGAAGACATAATAATTCTAAGTATGTGTACATCTAACACAGGGAATCCAAGTTTCATAAACCAAACTATTCTAGATATAGGCAAAGAAATAAACAGCAGCATCTTAACAGTCAGGGACTTCAATACTACCCTGACAGAACCAGGTAGATCATTGAAGCATAAAATGAATAAAGAAACACTAGATTTAAACAGAACACCAGGGGGCTAAGAGACATTTACAAAGCATTCTACCCCAAAATTGCTGGATATACATTTTTCTCATTAACATATGGGGCATTCTCCAAGATTCATCACATCTTAAGCCACAAAACAAGTCTCATCAAATTCAAAAAAATAAAATCATGCCGTGAATCTTCTCAGACCACAGTGGAATTAAACTATAAATCAATTCCAAAAGAAACACTCAAATCTACACAAAGTCATCAAAATTAAACAACCTGCTGTTGAACAATCCTTAGATCAAAAATGAAATTAAGATGGAAACCAAAAGATTCTCAAACTGAATGTCATAAGCTGTCAACATCTATGGGATATAGCTAAAGCAACCCTAAGGGGTAAATTCATAACTTTAAATACCTACTTCAAAAATACAGAAAGATCACAAATTAACAACCTAATATCACATTTCAAAGAATTAGAAAAAGGACAAATTATATCCAATGTCAGCAGAAGAAAAGAAATAACAAAGCTCAGAGCAAAACTGAAAGAAACAGAAACCAAGGAAACACTGTAAGAATCAATGAACATTCAAACCAATAAACCATTACTCAGATTAAGCAGAAATAGAAGAGAAAGAACTCAAATCACCTCAATCAAAGTGAAAAAGGAGACGTTACAACTGATTTAAATACAAATCATCATCCATAAAAACTATGAAAAATCTGTGCACAAACTAGAAAATCTATGGGAAATGAATAAATTTTTTATTATTTAAATTATTTAATATTATTATTATTAATCTCTGATTATTTAATCTCTGTCATTTTCTTCCACAACAAATGCCATTTTATACTGACTTTT
The DNA here is from genome assembly GCA_963574355.1 of Loris lydekkerianus. NCBI lineage: Eukaryota > Metazoa > Chordata > Mammalia > Primates > Lorisidae > Loris > Loris lydekkerianus. The sequence goes on from CAUYPK010045692.1 coordinate 5,709, forward strand.
TTTTCTCTTTAGACATGTTTGTCAGTTATATCTGTTTTATTACTTCTTAGAATTTATTAATTTTGGTATTTTTAACTTTCTGGTTTCATAATGTTGCTTTTACCTTTCTCTATATATTATTTTTTGTTATATTGGGGCTTTAAAATGTATTAATATGAATACATAATATAATTTTTCACTTAAAAAAGACTAAGGCTATAATTCTTTTCATTGATTATAGCAACTTCCTTTGATTTATTTTCTGAATGTATAATCCTTTAACAACTAAGATATTTTCAAAAGCTAGATGCTAGGTCAAGAATTTTTGTATCAGAATCATAAAAGGCAAACAATACACAGCTGTATTAAAATATGTAATAATTATAATTAAATCTCTGTATTTTTTATTTAACAATTTCAATTAGTGTCTCTATTATTTGTAATTTCAGCTTAGTTTTTATCTATCATTAATTTTAACAAGTATTTTAAGTATTTCAAAGAGATAAAATATATTTTTGACTTTTTATCTATCTTATGTTTTATTACTGATTTTTTGTTAATCACTTCATGTTACAACATTAAAATAATTTTAATACTATTAACAATCCACATTACATATTTTTTATCTCCCAAATTACAGAGGAGTACATTAAAAATTAATTGTTCACTATGATTGTGGCTTTCTCAAAGTTTCCTTATATTTTTAGAAATTTTTTATGTATTTTATTGCTTGCGTACTATTCAAATATACGTCGTCTTCATTGTTTGCTACTTTTATTATAAAGAACTTGTTTTCCAATATAATGCTTTTGGCTTAAATCTTTTTTCTTTCCTTCTTTCTTTCTGTCTTTCTTTATTCATTTATTTATTTATTGAGTCAGAGTCTCACTATGTCACCCTTGGTAGAGTGCTATGAAGTCACAGCTCACAGCAACCTCAAACTTCTTGGACTTAAGTGATTCTCTTGCCTCAGCCTCCCAAGTAGCTGGAACTAAGGGCACCCACCACAATGCCCAGCTATTTTCTGTTGCAGTTGTCATTGTTGGTTAGCTGACCTGGGCTGGGATCGAACCTGCTAGCGTTGGTGTATGTGGCTGGTGCCATAGCCATTGTGGTATGAGCACTGAGCCATTAAATCTACTTTAATTATTGTGTATTTGCTTGCCACATTGATATATCCTTATTGCTCATCTGTTAATTAAATGCAACTGGACCTTTTTTTTCTTTTCCTTTTTCTTTTCTTTTTTTTTTTTTTTTTTTTTTTGCCCCTTTTGGCTCCTGAAACAATAACTAAACTATTTATAATTTTTGCAATATGTGATATATTTGGTCTTATTTTTAACATATGCTATACTTTTATTTGCCTAGTATTTTTAGCTCCTGATTTCTAAAATTCTTTGGCTTGATTTTTTTCTTCTTTGAATTAAACCACAAAAATATGTATTTGTACAGCTTACCAATTTAACTGAAAAATTCATTGCATGTTAAAATTTAAAGCATTCCATTTTTTATGTTTGAGTGGTTAAGAGGTGAAGGCATTCTTTCTAGTAGATGTTCCAGCAACAATTCTGAATGGGTGATTTGCCAACATCAACACATTGATTCTTATTCATAGACTAAAATCCAGACAGCAGATAGCTATATAGTGCAGGAAGAATAGGAAATGAAGACCCCATTCTTGGCAGGGCAGGGAAACCCCAGATAAAGGGAAAATTAAAAAGTAAGCTAAGGAAGTCAGAACAAAGAAATGTCAGCTAGTTTACCCTTAAGCCAGCTATTGATAAATTTCTTATCTGAACAAATTTCTGGCCTTTCCTAAAACTCTGGCCTACTGGGGATACAGCTTATACAAATATCCCTGCTGAGTCTTCTATAGTGGCCATAGAAAAGGCTATGGCAAGTCCTAGAAAAGATACATCATTTAGGTCATTTCCTGCCCATTAAACAGACAAAGCAGATACCCATTACAGAGATTTGCATTTGGCTGGGGCAGAGACCAAAAGAACAGCTCAAGCCCTGACATAGGGGCAGAAGGGTTTATAACCTTTATTGCAGAGGAAAATCCTCTGAAGTGGTGATAAGAGGAAAATGCCTCTCTCTTACCAATTCCTCAGAGAAAATTAAGTCCAGTGGCATTTTACTCCACAGTGAACTAGCAGAGTTTAACACCTCCCTAGGAATCTGTGTGTGTTACTCCAGACAGGAGGCTGCCCCCACACAAGGCTCAAGCTTTAGATTTCTTAAAACTGCTCAAATCCTTAAACTTAATAATAATAACAACAGGAGCTGATATGCTAACTCAGAGAAACTGTTGGTGTCTTTGTTCCCTCCCACAGCTTATCACCTGGGCAAAGAGATCTGAATAAAAGCTGAATGGAACAGAGACTAGGGGCCATTTGCTAGAGCCCACAAATGGGCAGTGGTCCCCTGAGCTCCCACCTTTGAAACTTCTATTCTGTGTCTCATGTCCACTTTCTTTATCATTGTTCCTAACTTTATATTCTTCAGTTGGTTGCACCAGTTCCACAGGTCTTAGCAGACCCAGCCCCCCCCCCCCCAGGGTGGGACCCTGACATATAACTCTTAAGAGGGTATATTTTCTGAAATATGCTAATACATGGCATTATAGAATTTCACATTCTGGTTGTATTTTACATAAATAAATGCCTAGGAAATATTACATAACCTACAAATACTTAAGTGCAGTTAAATCACTAAGAAACTTCCTCTTCCTTTTATTAGGTTCATCTGTATCTGCTTTTATTTAGACAAAAACTTACATGTGCAGATATTTTCTATTTACTATATGAGTAGCTGTTGGACTTCAAGTAGTTCACAATTGTATGGAAATGCTACATAACTTCATAATATAGCACTATAAATTTTATGTTATAAATATGTACCAGAGAAATACTAAAAAGAAAGTCTTCACAGAAATAACCTTGTTCTGTCTTGTGAAGACTTAGACATTGGAGAATGATATTTTAGATAAAGAGATTCATGTAGACATTGTCATCAATGTGTGAGTGTTTGTCGAACACCAACTGTCGTGGTGTTTTATTTTGTTTGTTTTGTTGTGTTTTGTTTCAATAAAAACAAAAACATAGGATATCAGAGGAGCCCAGATAAGGCTTAAATGGTTGCCAAATTTTGACTTTTAAAATATAAATAACAGGGAACTAGCAGTAAATCATTACAGTGGTATATGATACAACCAGATACATTTGGAAGAAAAAGACCACTGACAATGTTGCAGAAAATGGACAGTATGAGGAAGGTATGGAATATAAAGAGAGACAGTTGGCAAGATTTCAGGTAGGAGAGGCATTTTCTTTAGTTAGAACCCATCTCATTTTTTTCTTCTGTTTAAATATTAGGTATGAAGGCAGGAATTAAAATAAATTGATAACCTACTTCAGAATTATTATTTAAGTCTTATATAATCTTAAATACCGTATATACTTGAGTATAAGCCGAGTTTTATCGGCACAAATTTTGTGCCGAGTTCGGGTTTTTTGGCACAAAACATGTGCCGAAAATATTTTGTGCCGAAAAACCTTGGCTTATACACAAGTATACACGGTAATAGGTAATATTCTCCTAATTTGTTTGAGAGAAGATCTTGAATCTAAAATAGTTTAGCTAAATTGTTCTCCACACATTGCTATAAATGCCAAAGCTCTCAAAAGAACCTTAGTTTACCTGTTTCTGGAGCGCCTGTTAAAACCTTACTTCAACAATTTGGGAAGCCAAGGTGAATGTTATCACTTTAACTCAAATTTGAGGTCAGCCTGAGCAAGAGCAAGACCCCATCTCTATTAAAAATAGAAAACCTAGCCAGGCACTATCCTGGGTGCCTGTAAACATAGCTATTGAGAAAGCCAAGACAAGAGGATGACTTGAGTCCTAGAGTTTGAGGTTGCTGTGAGCTATGACAACTCAGCACTGAACCCAGGATGACAGTCAGTCAATCAAAACAAAACAAACAACAAAAAAAAATTATTACCTCCAGAGAGAGGTTCTTGGTGCATGGTAATTACTTATCAATTTGGAAAATGGAGAAACTTGTGACAGTGTTGGGAGAAGGAAGGAGGATATATATGCCTCCTTCCTAGATAAATCCCAATCTTTAACTCTCATCCACCACAATTTTTATGACATTATTTTCTTGCTGTTTTTGAAAGCAGGAAAAACCTTAATTTACTTACCTTAGTGTAGAGTCAGAATAGTAAAAAGTGGAAAAGTATAAACATTCAGGCCCATTTAATCTTCTGAAATAGGACTATTCTTAATATACAAGTTAGGCTGTTCATAACTTTACAGTTACTGACAAGCTTTCTATTCATTATTCAACACAACTTTATTTACCAGCAACTTGGGAGGCCGAGGCAACAAAATTGCCTAAGCTCAAGATCTGGAGATTCCTGTGAGCTGTGATGGCCATGGCACTCTACCAAGGGCGATACAGTGAAACTCTGTTTCTAAAAAAAAGACTTTATTTTTAATATAAAGTTTGGGACATTATTATTCCCTAAATAATTGCTAATGTGATTAAGCATGTAATAATTTTTTTGAAAAATTTGGAAAATCTGAAACTGTTAACAATAAAAATTTTGTTAGATCCTTCAAATCATAATTTAACTCTAATCATATATCAGAAGTTATATCATAATTATTCACACATTAGTTTAATATATATTGCTATGAGGTAAAATTATTTTGCTATTTAGCTTGAAGCTAATAATTCATTAAGAATCTATAGTTTATGACATAAAAGGTTTTAATATTTATAGTACTCATAAGTAATTATGAGGCTTATCTCACCCACCCCCAACTTTCTTTGTCAAGTATAAAAATGTTTAATTTAAAAGGCATTTTGCTATAAAAGAAAGTGCACTTTTGAAGCTTATTCTAGTGTAATTAATGTCATTGCACTTAAATGCTTCAACAAGCTCAAAATGATACAGCTAATACTATGAAAAATGGAAAATTTTTTATTATCACCTACTTCCTTGAGTAAAAGAAAATAAAGAATTATAAGTTAAATATTTGCACATAAGTGTATTTATCAAAGGACACAGCAAAATTTGAAATAGATCTTTTGCCTTTGATAAAAGCAATAGAAAGGATAAAGCAATGGCACCAAAGATGTGAGATGGACATTTACTTTGATTATTTTGTTAGCCTTGGGAATTTTATTAACACTATAAAAGGCTCTGGTTAGAAAAGTGGTCTTATTTTTAAAAGTATTTACTTTGTAATTTTAAGAAAAGAAAACTTATATGTTGACAATACTTAAGCACATTTTAAAGCTTCTGTTACCCTTCCAACGTAGCACAGTTATTTTTAAATTCTTGTATCTTCACTATTTTATACATTTTCCTAAAAAATTTTGTACCATTATCATCATACCATATTTGCCATTTGAATATTTAACATTTTCTATTACATAATTTTATAAAAATTTACACAATTGTACACCTTCCTCATATTTTTTAACATATACATGTGTTTTTTTACATATACATCCATTTTTTTGCCTTCACAAAATTAGAAGGCTTAAAATTGAATAACAATAACAATGTTTAAGGTAAGAACTAGATACAAAAACCTCGTAAAGAATGAATGAATATAAATACATTCAGAAAAGAAATCAGACAATTGCTACATCAAAATATTAAGCAATAATAATAATAATAATAATGCAAAGAGTAGCATTCGCATTGTCAAATAAGAGTATGTCCATAGGGGGAGGAGATAAGATGGTGGACTGAATCCAGCTTTCCACAGAGGCTCCTGTCCACAGGGAGAGTTAAGGGATGGAAATTTAGTAAGTAACCTGGAGGATTCGAGCTGTACCAAGAGAGAAGGTTGAAGAACACACATCAAAACTACTGAGGCAAGCTGAGACCACAAGGACGCAAACAAAAGGTACAAAATCCATCACCAAGTGGACGGGAGTCCCCCCTCCCCCACGAGACCGGCTTAAGAGCCCCACAAACAAAAGGGCAAAAAATTAAAGACCCTCCCACTTCACTTCACAGGAGTGACGTTCTAAAAACTGGACCTACCTCCCCTACTAGGGTGCCATGGTGCTCCCCTGCCAGACATAAAACTGTATAAAAGTTTAAATATCTTTTCTGGCAATCCAGCACTCCCTTCCACTCACACGGAGGTCTGGAGGTCTGTCCCCCAGGAGTTCGGATTCTTGGGTGATTTATCGAGGGGAGGGATGTGGACAGAGCCCGAGTTGCAACTGACCAGTGCTGACTCTGAGGCACAAGAGTGAGGAGCACATAGCTGAGGGAGAGTCACGCCACGGCGGCACTTCCCTGAGACACTTCCCTGCAGCGGGGTGCACCAGCCCTATTTCAGCAGCAATATGGCCAGGCATAAAACTGAGTGAAACTGTAGTTTTTGAAGCACAGAGCTCCCAGCACTCCCTCCCCACTCTCAGTCAGCGGTCTGGGGGCCTGTCCCCCAGAAGTTTGGATGCTTGGGTGATTCATCCAGGGGAGCGGACAATCCCCAAGCGGTGACTGGACAGGGCTGGCACTGATGCACACGAGCGAGGAGAGGGCACCTGGCTGAGGGAGAGACATGTCTTGGTGGCACTTCCCTGCAGCGCAGGGCAGCAGCCCTCCTTAGGCAGCAATACGGCCAGGCATAAAACTGAGTGAGCATTTCCAGCACTGAGCTCTCAGCACTCCCTCCGACTCCCACTCCCACTCGGGGATCTGGGGCCCTGCCCCCCAGAAGTCCAAATTGTTGGGTGACCTCTTGAGGGGTGCTCAGTGCCTGAAGTACGCTGTCTCTGGGGCACGAAGACAAGGAGACGATGGTCGGCTAGGAGGGAACTGCTCTAGAGCGGTGGTTTCCAGAAATGCGGAGCGGCAGCTGTCTTCTGGCAGTGGTGCAGCCAGGCACAAAACTGTGTGAGCTGCAGCTCTGGGCTCGGAGCACTCTCCTTCGCCATCACTCTCAGAACTGGAGGCCTGTCCCACTAGCAGATTTCCTTGTGATTCAGGCAGGTGCAAACCCCTGGAGTATCTGTTCACTACAGGCAACTGGGTCAGCCATCTGCAGAGATAACAGTGACTGGGTTCGACAGAGTGGCAAAGAGGGGAAGGAGATATCAACCTTCCCAGACTGATCTATTTGCTAGGTGGCGTCTCCTGACTCTACGCAGCACTGGAGTAAGCCATATAAGAGTGGTCACCAGCCCCCTGAGATCCAGTCCCCAGAGTCCTCTTGAACTCTTTCACCCGAGACAGGTGCCAATTGAGACAACTTATTTGGACCTTCTAAACTGAATCAATAGACAGAGAACTTTTCAGGCAGTGCCCTGGGTGTGCAGTTGTAGGAAGGTTTGATTCTCCTTTTCTAATTGGTGCCATAGGTGGGCGGGCGGGGTGTCTTAACCGCTGGTTTTTCCCTGCAGCTGAAACTTCAACCCAGAGTAAATGTTACACTACGTTCGAACAGAAACCAGCTGAAAACAAGACAGAACCACTGAGCCCCACCACATGAGAAAAACCTCCAGTTTCTCAGGCCCAACACTGTATGGGCCCTCGATAAAGACCCAGGGGAAAAAAATCAAAGGAAGTAAAATAACCATGGGGCAAAATCAGTGGAAAAACTCTGGTAACATGAATAACCAGAATAGATCAACCCTCCCCCAAGAAAAGATATAGCAGATGAAATTGAAGATCACATTCATAAACAACTGGCTGAGATGTCAGAAATCAAATTCAGAATTTGGATTGCAGACAAGATTAATAACATGGAATTAAGAATTCGAGGAGAAATTCAAAAGTTGTCTCAAAAATTTAACAAATTTAAAGACAAAACCACCAAAGACTTAGACACACTGAAGCAAGAATTTGCAGCCCTCAAACATATGAAAAATACAGTAGGATTCCTCACCAACAGAATGGAGAAAGCAGAAGAAAGGATTTCTGACATTGAAGATAAAGCCTTTGAATGCTCCCAAGCTCTCAAAGAGGATGAGAAATGGAGAGCAAAAACAGGTCATTCTCTCAGAGAGCTCTCAGATAATTCAAAGAAGATAAACATACAAATAATTGGGGTTCCAAAAAATGATGAAGTGGCCTCAATGTGCACAGAAGCCCTTCTGCATGAAATTATAAAAGAAAATTTTCCAGGAGTACCTAGAGATTCTGAAAGGAAGACAGCAGACAACTTCAGAACCCCAGCACAATTCAACCCCAATATGTCATCCCCCAGGCATATCATAATTAGTTTCACTAAAGTTAATATGAAGGAGAAGATTCTCAAAGCAGCCAGGCAAAAGAAAACCATTACATACAAGGGCAAGAATATTAGAATGAACGCAGATCTCTCTGCTGAAAATTTTCAAGCCAGAAGAGGGTGGTCATCGACTTTTAATCTTCTAAAGCAAAATAACTTTCAACCTAGTATCTTGTACCCAGCTAAACTGAGTTTCATTTACGATGGAGAAATTAAATACTTCAATGACATTCATATGTTGAAAAAATTTGCCATAAGTAAACCAGCTCTTCAGGATATTCTCAGACCTATCCTCCAGAGTGACAAACCCAATCCTATACCACCAAAGTAGACTCATTCAGAAAATTTTGATCAAACTCCAACTTCCACACTGGCAAAAAGATCAAAAATGTCCACCAGACCTTTGAAAACCTCCATACCCAAAACTCCACCAGACATATCAATATTCTCCATCAATGTGAATGGCTTAAACTGTCCTCTAAAGAGACATAGGTTAGCTGACTGGATACAAAAACTCAGGCCACATATTTTGTGCATTCAAGAATCACATCTTAACTTAAAAGACAGATTTAGACTCAAGGTGAAAGGATGGTCATCCATATTTCAGGAAAATGGTAATCAGAAAAAAGCAGGTGTTGCAATTTTATTTGCAGATACAATAGGCTTTAAACCAACAAAAG
>CAUYPK010045693.1:0-47468 GCA_963574355.1 Loris lydekkerianus
AACTGGCTGGCAACCTGCAGAAGACTGAAACTGGACCCACACCTTTCACCATTAACTAAGATAGACTCTCACTGGATTAAAGATTTAAACTTAAGACATGAAACTATAAAAATACTAGAGGAGAGTGCAGGAAAAACCCTTGGAGAAATCAGTCTGGGCGAGTATTTTATGAGAGGACCCCCCAGGCAATTGAAGCAGCTTCTAAAATACACTACTGGGACTTGTTCAAACTAAAACGTTTCTGCACAGCCAAGAACACAGTAAGTAAAGCAAGCAAACAGCCCTCAGAATGGGAGAAGATATTTGCAGGTTATGTATCCAATAAAGGTTTAATAACCAGAATCCACAGAGAACTCAAATGTATAAGCAAAAAAAGAACAAGTGATCCCATCGCAGGTTGGGCTAGGGATTTGAGGAGAAACTTCTCTGAAGAAGACAGGTGCATGGTGTACAGACATATGAAAAAATGCTCATCATATTTAATCATCAGAAAAATGCAAATCAAAACTACGTTGAGATATCATCTAACTCCAGTAAGATCAGCCTAAATCACAAAATCCCAAGACCAGAGATATTTGTGTGAATGCAGAGAAAAGGGAACACTTCTACACTGCTGGTGGAAATGCAAATTAATACATTCCTTTTAGAAAGATGTATGGAGAACACTTAGAGATCTAAAAATAGATCTGCAATTCAATCCTGTAATTCCTCTACTAGGCATATACCCAGAAAACCAAAAATCACACCATAGCAAAGATACTTGTCCCAGAATGTTTATTGCAGCCCTAATTATAATTGCTAAATCATGGAAAAAACCCAAGTGCCCATCGATCCACGAATGGGTTAATAAATGTGGTATATGTACACCATGGAATATTATGCAACCTTAAAGAAGTATGGAGACTTTACCTCTTTCATGTTTACATGGATGGAGCTGGAACATATTCTTCTTAGTAAAGTATCTCAAGAATGGAAGAAAAAGTATCCAATGTACCCACCCCTACTATGAAACTAATTTAGGGCTTTCACATGAAAGCTATAACCCAGTTACAACCTAAGAATAGGGGGAAGGGGGAAAGGAAGGGGAAGGGGGAGGGGGATAGAGGGAGGAGGATTGGTGGGATTACACCTGCGGTGCATCTTACAAGGGTATATGTGAAACTTAGTAAATGTGGAATGTAAATGTCTTAGCACAATGACTAAGAAAATGCCAGGAAGGCAATATTAACCATTGTGATGAAAATGTGTCAAACGGTCTATGAATCTAGTGTATGGTGCCCCATGATCGTATCAATGTACACAGCTATGATTTAATAATAAAAAAAAAAATCAGGTGCAGACTGAGAGATAAAATGCATGTTGTTAATAAGGAATCTGCCCTCGTGCTTTCTGGAGATAGGGGAGTAGAGTGATGAAGAGCTTCCTTAAGATGGGCTAAAAACGAGGCAGGATTTTCATCCTGCATCTGGGTTATTTCTTTTAATTTATCATAACTGATGGCCTATAGGCTCCTTTTTTTAGTCTCTCAAAGACACACTGGATCATATGGTTATTGAGGACCCCAGGAGCATCGGTTTTGTAATTCCAATTAGGGTCCTCCCAGGGAATGGCTCCTGCACCCTCTGGCAGGGTACGGTCTATTCTACACAGGTCTTCTGCGTGAACCTGTGTCTGGGTCCAGACATGCTCCCTCTCCTCTGAAGTAAGGGTGGAGGTGAGGATGACATATAAGTCATGTCAGGTTAGATCATATGATTGGGTTAGATATCTAAATTTTTTCTTTTTTTCTTTTTGAGACAGAGTTTCACTGTGTCACCTTCAGTAGAGTACCGTGGCATCACAGATCACAGCAACCTCAAACTCTTGGGCTTAAGCAATTCTCTTGCCACAGCCTCTCAAGTAACTGGGACTACAGGCGCCTGCCACAAGGCCTGGCTATTTTGTTGTTGTAGTTGTCATTGTTGTTTAGCAGGACCAGTCTGGGTTTGAACCCACCAGCCCTCATGTATATGACTGGTGCCCTACCCACTGAGCTATGGGCACCAAGCCAGATAGCTAAATTCTTGAGAATATTTTGTGGGCTCTGTAGAGAATAAAACCAGTCTCTGACTTATGTGGGTCAGGTTTGAGAGAGGAAAAAGGGACATGAACACTGATGATACCTTGCATTTCTGCAACCTCTTAGATGGGTATAGTGGTTGTGGTGGTCTGAAAATGGAAGGACCAAAGGTGTGGCCGGACCTAGTATGGGGTGGGGAAATTGGGTCTTGCATGTTTCTTTTTTCTCCTGGTTCTGCCTTCTTTTCTCTGTCTACTGCATGTGGTGGAAGAAAGGTGAGAGGCAGTGGAGAGAGGGGGATGGGATGGAATTCTGCAGGTAGGAATGAGGTTGGGGCAGGCTGTGGAGGGGCAGAAGGGGTTATCTGCTCAGTCAAAAGAAGATAATGGAGATTCAGATGAATCAGGGGGGAGCCAGTACGACCCATGCAAGGAAAATCTGAGAGCGTTCACAAGACAAACACAGAGAAGGAATATTTCGGAAGAGGAGATAGGCCTGGATGTAGGGATCTCTGATCACTTGGCTTATCTCCAACAGTAATTATTGAGATCAGTGAGGATTGAGAGGTCACAGATGCCATTTTCAGGCCATTGTGAGCCATTGTCTAGTTCGTACATAGGCCAAGCAGTATTACAGAAAAAGATGAGGCATTTAGGTTTAAGGTAAGAACAGAGCTGTAGAGGCTTGAGGTGAACTAAAAGGCAGCTTAAAGGTGAAGAAGGGGAAATCTGTGACTGAGCAGTTCCCATATTGGAAACCGGAGATAAAGAAAATATATATATATGAGGTTAAAGTGAGGATGTAAAGAGATTTTGCAAGGAAGAGGACAAAGGAGGTGGCCTAGGCTGTGGTCAGGAAAATTATCAGACCTCCACATGAGAGCTTTAACAAGCTGGAAAAGAGTGGCCTTGGCCCATGGGAGGGCCTCCCCACACACGAGGCACTGGACAGGCTGGTCTGACTTGCCAGGGTTAGTCCATGGCTGGTACCGGATTTAGGAGGCACCGGAATTTTTCAGCCCAGAGTGGGGAAAGGGAAGAGAAGTTAAAAAGCTCAGAGAGGAGCTATCTATGGCTGCGTAAGAGGCCCAGCAATGGAGGGGGAGAGAAAGAAGAGTTGGAGTGGGGAAAAGAAAGAAAAGTTTAAAAAGTTCAGAAAGGGGTCCTCGACAAATTCTCATCTCACCATTAAATGAATGAATTTTGGGTGGGAGTCAGAGGGGTCCCTCCATTTCCCTTCATCTCATCAGAGCAAGAGTCCATCTAGTTGGGTCCAATGGGGTTATTTCGGCCCCCCAAGGGAGCTTCTCCCCATCCTGTGTTCTGAGCACCAAAAATGAGAGGTCAAGGACCAAAAAGGAAAGATTATTCCAAAATGGGAACGAAAGGAATGTGGAGTCCAGGTTCTGTGTGGGTAACAGTGGCCTTTGTTTCCACGTGGGTGTGAGGGAGCTGAGTCCAAGAAAGGAGTCAGGATGTGGGTTAAGGTGGATGGGAATTTCCAGGGTCGGGGGTAGGGATTGTACATTCCCTCTTTCTTGGGTGGGACATCCATGCGCTCATTTTTTCCTGGGTGGGTTGGTTCTATTTGGGTGGGTCCCTGCATTTGACTCTATCAGTCACCTATAGCATTTACTTGGAGGGTAATTGAATTGCACTGTTGGCAGAAAACCCAAACTCTGTAAAATATTTCAAAGAGGTTTATTCTGAGCCAAATGAGTTGCTGCTACAGCTGGAAAAACGCAATCTCAAGAAGCCCTGAGAAAATGCACCAGAGGCAGTCAAAATGCAACTTTGTTTTATACATTTCAGAAAAGCAGAAGTTACAGGCAATGTCATAAATCAATACAGAGAGGTTCTACACTGGTTTGGTCCCAAAAGGCAGTATATCTTGAAGCAGGGACTTACAGGTTATAGGAAGGTCCAGAGATTCTTTAATTTGTAGTTGTTTAAATTTGTCTAAAATATTTGGCTCAGCTGAAAGGAATGCTTAAGTTGATAAAGAAATCTGATCCTCAAGTGATGCTATGCCAGAGTCAGGTGACCGGAGCAAGCCGTAGTGTACTGGGTTAGAATGACCTATTGAGCGAGATTGGTGAACTGCAATCATTACTTTCTCGAGGCTCCATGGGAAAGAATTTTAAGCAAAGAGAAAAAGATTAGCGTCCAATCCTCAGTGTGTGATAGTTAATTTATGCATCAACTTGGCAGGACCATGTCCAGTTATTTGGCTAAACATTATTTATGGGTGTGTCTGTGAGGGTGTTTCCTGATGAGATTAGTCTATTCCTCATGGACTGAGCAAGCAAATTGCCCTCTCCAACGTGGGCAGGCATCTTACACTCCCTTGAAGGCTTGAATAGAACAAAAAGGCAGAGGAAGGTAGAATTTGCTGCCTCTTTCTGACCACTTCAGCCAGAACCTTGGTCTTTTCTTGTCCTTATATGCACAGCTCTTAAAAATTAACTACACAAAGAAAGAGCTACGTGACTTCTGGTAGAGGGAACATGAAGAAAGAAATATGGTTTTGGGGACAGAAAAAGCAGTTGGGGATTCATTCCCTGAACGTTCCCCAGGCTGTGGAGGCCCTGCTGCCTCACGCCTGCCGTCTACAATCCATCTTTGTCTGTCTTCTCTCTCTCTCTCCTCCATCCATCCATCCATCTATCATCTATCTACCTGTTGGTTCTGTTTCCCTGGGGGAACCCTAACTAACACAGAAGGGGAGAGTCCAGCTTCTCACTGGGGATCCCCAGATATCAGGAGGAGTAATGGTTTCCTCTCTGGCACATTCAGTTTTTCCATAAATGAACCTTTTCATTTCCATTCTTGAGTGGGGAAGGTTGAAGTTCCCATAGTTCAGGATATAGAATTTCTCTTAAACACCCACCCCCATTTTTATTTTATTTTATTTTATTTTATTTTATTTTATTCTTTAATTTATTTTTGAGACAGAGCCTCAAGCTGTCACCCTGGGTAGAGTGTCCTGGCATCACAGCTCACAGCAACCTCAAACTCCTGGGCTTAAGCGATTCTCTTGCCTTGGCCTCCCAAGTAGCTGGGACCACAGGCGTCTGCCACAGTGCCTGGCTGGGGTTTTTTGGTTGTAGTTGTCATTGTTGTTTGGCAGGCCCAGGCTGGATTTGATCCCACCAGCTGTGGTGTATGTGGCTGGCACATTAGGCGCTTGAGCTATAGGCACCGAGTCCAACCCCCCATTTTTAACTGAGAACCTATCCTGCTTTCCCTTGCACCTGGTGTCCTCAAGATTGGAAAGGTGTGGTTTTTCCACACAATTACCTGGAGGCTCCTGAGACAGGTGGGAGGAGGGGTTTGGTCTGCTTGAGAGGTGGGGAAGGGGCTGGGGGTTTTGTCTGATAACCTTAGATTGACTTTCGGTCAATCCCACACTGTCAGTGCCTGATGTTTCTAAACCTAGAATCTCTTGGGGAATCTCTGTTCTTGGTGCCCACCCTGGCTTACCTCTAACCCTTACCTCCTTCCTCAACTCTTCTGAGGCTGCTCCTACATGCTCGAGTCATTTGATTCTGGCTGCCATTGCTCACACTCCCTTTCTCTCATTCCCTGTGGACCAGCAGCTTCTAGTTCATCCTTTTACTATCATCCTATGGTATTTAGGGGCAGTGAAGAGATAGATGTGGGTACTATCTCACTATTTGTCAGTCTTCCTAGTTTGTGGGGACATCATGGGGTGGCTCTGGCAACCTGGGATGCATGAGGTAAAGAGGATGGAAGCTCAGGTGTGGGTGCAGGTAGCCCATGCATGGTGAGGGGTATGAGAGAGCCCGGGGGGAGGAAGCAGATGAGAAGGGGGTGGAAGGTAGAGGATTCTATTTATTTTGATGGTGGTAAAGAGGGGAGTGAAGAGTGGGTTGAGAGGACTTGGCCCTAAGCTGGACTCAGAGAAAGGGGTGTCAGCATTGTGGATGTGCCTCATTTTGTGCAGGGCTGAGCAGGGTCCAGAGCAGGAGAGGCAGACTTGGGACAGGAGAAGGGTGAGCTTAAGTGGTGTCCTCTGGAGTTTGGGGCAAATATTCAGGAACCCAGGAGTGACAGTTGGTTGTTTATCTGGCCTGGGAGGAATGGCTGGCAGGCAATGCATCCCACCTAGCCAGACTGCAGGTGTTAGAAACCCCTGCAGTTGCATTTTCTGACTTCTCTGAATAGCCACTATGTGTGCTCACACATGCACATATGCACACACGTGTGAGCACATATACACACATATACACCCGCACACCTGTGCACACACATGTATACACACACGCACATCCCGCAATTCAGACTTTTCTTTTTAAAGCCACCCCTGACTGAGACTTCCTTGCCATGTTAAAACAATCAATGGAATAGAACGTGGCACTTCTTGATAAAAATAGAACACATTGACTTCTGCCCAGGCTGCCTGGTGGGCAGGCTCATGGCCTTGTTCTTTCTCAGCTTTCCACATTATTAATTTTTATTGCCAAAAGACAGTTCTGCTGCTCCAGGCCTTCAGCCTAGCTCTGCTAGATTGGAAAGCCTTTCTCAGCCTAGTTCCCATCACCACAGAGCCTGGGGCAGGTCCTTCCTTCCAGCCCTTCCTCACTCTATTCTGCTGCTCTGGTGGGCAAATCTGTGCCTCATCTAGCACAGGCCCCTGGTTCATCTGAAATGGGGATGTCCTGACAGTTCTCTCAGCTGGCCTGCCTGGGGCTCCAGTGGGCGCTGGTCCCTGCCCATTGATTACACACTGTGGCACTGGGTGGACCCAGCTTCACCCAATAACCCACTGGTGCTGCCATCTCTTCTTCTGATCCTGGGCTTCTTCATGTCTAAACTACACGGAGAACAGAGATCAGCTCTTTTAAAGGTAAAGATCACCTTCCAGGCTGAGGCCAGTGGTATGCAGGAGACAGGGAGGAAGTGGGCCACGCCCACAGCCCAACCAAGCCCAACTGGCATTTCAGTGTGAACTGTTTAATGATTTTTAATGATCCTGTTGCTTGCCTGTGTGTTTCCAAATAACTCAGAGATTCCAGAGAGTGTACTCCCCACTTCCCTCTGCAGGAGAGAAGGGCTGCAGTTGCAGGCGATGTGGGTTGGAGAAGCAGCTGGTGATCATCACCTGCAATGTGCCCCTACTCTCTCAGTGCTCTCCTGTCCCCTCCCCATCCCAGGCTGCATGTTCCACTTAGATTGCCTTCCTAGTTCAAGGAGAACATGGCTACTGCTTCACCTTGCAAAGCTCATGTTGAAAGTCTCTTGGGCCCATGTTAACCTGAACCTATACCGGAAAGGAAATTCTGAAAAAAAGTACTTCTAGCTTAGCTACATTGATACAGCACAAATCTGCCCGAAGGGCACAGTCCTCTGTGGTTTCAGTTTGGAGAAAGGAGTAGCGTCTGGACTGAGATGTTCTCACATTCTTCGTGCAGAAAATCCCCCCCTCTCAGACGGTCCCTCGATCCTCCTATGAAAAGTCCCCATGGCCTTGGCAGCTTGCCCATTGAGCTACCAGCTTTCTGCTTCTCAGGGGCTTCACTGTGCTTGAAACAAATCGTTATTCTACACTCGCTTAAAGCCATTTTATTCTTATTTGCCAAGCAAATAGTTATCTGGAGAAAAGTGCCTTTATTCACGTTCCTAATTTTGCCGGTATCCATAGCTCCTTTTACAGGTGGAGATGACTAGGATGGAAGGTGAGAGGTCCTGGGGGGTTAATTATCAACAGGGATGTACAGTGGAATCAACCACCTGTGAAAATAGGATTTTCCACTTAAAGTGAACAAACATATTTTTCTCCAACAAACTTGCTAACACATGTGGTTTCTCAAGGTCCTTAGGACTATTACAACAAGCCCTTCAATATCACTGAAAAGTTCATGAGTTCCTTGATCTTCTTTATAAATAGACTGTGAAACTCAACTCTGTGGTGACAAGATACAGAATAAGAGTACATTAACTGAAATTTCAGCTGCACTAGCTTTTCTGTTTCTATCTAGCAAGATGTTGAGGCCAGGTCAGGAAGCTCATCTCCAGCCACCTGTGCTAATCATTTCCCATCCTTTCCAAGTCTATAATGACACTCCCAGTCCAGCTCTGTATAATTTCCAGCCAAAACTGAGTCACAGCATATGGAACATCTGATTTTCCATTTCCATTCGAGTTACTTTATTCTCATGTGCTTGTGGGTGCCACCCACCCAACCTCTGGGCAAATGCCCGTCTGACTTTTGTTGTAGTCACATAACCAAAAAAGACAGCAACAATAAAAATAAGAAGGAAAACATTTATCATCCACAGAGTGTCTGCTATGTTCTTAAATGCATTATCTCTAAGTATAAAAATATAAAGTATTATTATTATTATTATTCCCCTTTTACAGATGACAACTTGAGAATCAGATTGGATTAAATACTTATCAAACATTAACTCAGAAACTAGGCATGAAACTTGGGATTAAAACTCAGGTATTACTGTCTCCAAAAATGCCCCAACTCCTACCATACTCCCCAGACACAGTTGTGGCTGTAGACAGAGGCTGAAGTTAAAGAGACAGATCCTCGTTGGACTCTCAAAAGAGCAGAGTGAAAGAGGGCTTAGTGAGAATTTCCTTTACATAGGAGAAAACCGATTGCCAAGTTTAAGGTAACACTGCCGGGGTGCATCCCAGCGGCGCGTGATCTGGGCTTGCTGCCTCCGTGCTCGCGCTCTCTGCATCCTGTGCCACCTGTTTTCATACTGTGTCTGTTCACTTTCCAGCTGCACATCTGAAGTCACAATGGGAAGTTCTCATGGTGTGTGTGGAGCTCAGGAGGGAGAGAAGTGGTGGTGGCAGGCTTTGCACGATGTGGTTTATTTTCACCACTTTGTTTTTTTACTCTATGATTCTTAACTGGACAGCACTTTGGGGCTACACCAGCACCTTGCAGTTCGGGTGTGGTGGCAAGGGATATTTTCTTTTCTTTTTACAGATCAATGTGGGGGTACAGATGATTAGGTTACATTGTTTGTGTTTGTTAGGTAGAGTCCAAGTTGTAGTCGTGGCCCTCACCCAGGAGGTGTGCCATTTACCCTGACATTGCGCCTGTTAGGTGAGAGACACCGATTCCCCCCTCCTCCCGCCTCTCCTTCCTTCCTACTTGAGTTTAATTGTGTTTTTCTCTTGTGTCGATGTATATTTATTCATCTACTGGTTTCATGTTAGTATCAAGTACATTGGATATTTGCTTTTCCATTTCTGTGATACTTCATTAAGTATAATTTTTTCCAGCCCCATCCAGGTTAAAGTAAAAGATATAAAGTCTCCATCTTTTTAAAGACTGAATAGTATTCCATGGTGTACATATACCACAGTTTATTAATCCATTCATGACCACACATGGGTGGATTTCACATCTTTTTTTTTTTTTATTGTTTGAGGCAGTCTCACTATTTTACCCTCAGTAGAGTACCATGGTGTCACAGCTCACAGCAACCTCAAACTCTTGGGCTTAAGCGATTCTCTTGTCTTAGCCTCCCAGTGCCTGCCACAATACCCAGCTATTTTTTTTGTTGTTGTTGTTGTAGTTGTCATTGTTGTTTAGCAGGCCTGGGCCAGGTTCAAACTTGCCAGCCAGGGTGTGTGTGGCTGGAGCCCTAATCATGGAGCAATGAGCACTGAGCCTGATTTCACATCATGATGATTGTGAATTGAGCTGCAATAAACATTCTGGTGCATATGTTGAAAAGGGATACTTTAAAAGGTAGGTTGAGAACTTTTCATAAAGAATCAATAGAGAAAAAATAAAGTTGAATCAGAACATCCATCTTACATTTGGGCTGAGTGCAAAACAAGCTTTTTACCAAATTTGGAAGTGTGCCAGCTACTCACAGGTGTCTGAAGGGAAAAGGATTGGGACCTTCTTGGGGTCTGGGCTGCTATTGCAGAAATCAGGGAATTCCAGGGACCAAGATGTCCTGTAATCAGGTAGCAGGGCTTTCAATGGCAGCAACAGAAAACCTGGCCAGTGTGTCTGAAATAAGAAAAGCTTATTTGTATCCCTGAACAGAAGGTTCCGGCATTAGTTCATCAGATCAGGGCACTCAGTTGGCATCTCTATCAGATACTTTTCCTTTCTTTCATTTTTTTTTAAGATGGCTGCCTCAGCTCTGAGCATCAAATATCTGCATCCTGTACAGGAGGGGGCAGGCGGGAAGATGGGGTCTCCACCAACCTCTGAGTATCAGCGCTGTTCTCGGGCTGGTTTCTCTCGTGGGGTAGCTCCACAGCAGCAGGCCTCACGCCTACCCTACTTGCAAGCTGCAGGCTCTGTTGTGGCCTCTTGCCTGTGACATTTGAAGTCCCTCTCACTTGGGACTGCTGTTTGTTTCCCCCACACACCCCTGCTTCTTCTTGCTTGTTTAAATGTGCTATTGTTCCATGACATGCCACTCCGAAGTGAGCAGCCATTGATTGTTGTCCACACTTCTTCAGATAAGTCTCCTATTCCTACAGATCTAGGCTGGGCTTGGCTGACCATGGCTGACCATGGCCAACCATGCTGAGCCTATGCAAGTATCTGGGGTAAGCTGGCAGGTTGGCGAGGGCTGGCTGATCTAGAACAGTCTGGCTGGGAGGAACTGGCTCTCCTTCCAGGTGCTTCTCACCTGCCTCCAGCAGGTTTGCTGGAGCATGGTTGGTAGTGATGGCAAAGTCCGAGAGGACAAGCTACCCATAGAAGAGAGCAAACGAGCAGGTCCCATGAGCCAGAGCAGGTCACACAGCCAAGGCCGGGGACGGGACTGGAAGGGGACTGCAGAGTTCCAGGTGCAGGGAGGGCTAATTGTAGGCTGAAGACCTCAGAGGTAAAAAGGGACAAGTGTGAAAGTTGGTCATATAAATTGGGTCATTCTTGTCATACTCAACCAAAGCGGAGTCAAGAAGCCAGGGGAGAAAGCATTCAGGGCAGATAACATTGCTCTAGGAATGTCGTTCTGTGCAAGCCTGGCTGCTACCACTGCCTGCTGTAACCTGGAACCGAGTGTGAAAACAACCTGCTACAATTCTAAGACTAGTTTTACTCACTGCCACCACTCACCTGTCAGAGCCTGCCAGCTCTCCAAAACTTTACCAGTGTCAATAACCTTTCTAGAAGGACATGATGTAATGTTTATAATGTTTTATAAAACCTCCAATCTCCTCTTTGTTCTTCAGACATGCTGAAGAGCACCCAGTCTGTGTGTATGGTCCAAATTACAATGCTTGTATTCTAAACAAAATGTTGAAGTTAGAGGTTCATCTCTACATGTTTTATTTAACTTCAGTGGAAGGCGAGTTTACTTGCTGCTGAGGGTTCTCACATGCTGTGGAACTCTACCCTTGACACAACCATGAGAGGGAAGCAGCATCTCCCCATTGCACGGAGGAGGAGACTGAGGCCCACAGACAGAGGGGATTTCCCAAGAGCATGTGATTACTAAGTGGCAGAGCTAGGATTTGAATCCAAGTCTTTCCTGACTCTAAATACACTGAGAAGATGGAGATTTGTATGGACACACGGGGAAGGAGCGGCCAGGAGAAGTGATGTGAGATCATTAGGGTCTTCTGACCCCAGCTCGCCTTTCTCCCCTAGGGCCTCTCCCCTCCAGACATGGTGGGTGATCTCCCCAAGAGCTCCCACCAACTGGGGAAAGGCTGGCATGGGCTCAGTTTTAACCTGTAGGGAAAGAATATATTTTGCCCTCTTGGGAAAGCTCCACTGAGCCTCTTGTCTTGGGTTGTGGACAGAACATCTTTTTTCTCTTCAGATGTTTTAATCCTAACTACAAATGGGTTAATGCTGCTGCTGCACATGAGTTCTTATCTGGAGTTGGTGGATTCAACTCAATTCCATGGGTTTCCTGGGTGTTTCCTCCACACATGGGGCAGCAGGAGGCAGGGAGTCAGGGCCACAACCATACCCATTCCTCGTCTTATCACAGCACGATTGGTTGCACACCTGCCATGAGCCTGTGCCACGCTATGTCACTTTGCACACAGCATCGCTTTGAACCTCAGAGCAACTCTGCAAGGGAGGCACAGCTACTGTCACCAGTGCCCAGACGGGGAAACCAAGTTGGACTGAGGCTCAGAGAGGGTAATTGAGCCACCCAAGGTCACACAACTAGAGTATGGCAAGCCGGGATCTGAGCCCAGGTCTGCCTTTTATTAGGTCAAATACTCACTCCATCTATCCAAACGACAACTCATTATATATCTGATCAGTTATCTGAAAATTCTCTAAAGATTTTTATTACCTGTCCTCTCTTTGTTGCCCAGGCCCAGAAGGGGAATGACTTGGGGGAGAGGTCCCACTGAGACTCAGGGGCAGGTCCCTGACTTGGTGTGGAAGGCTCTGGCATGAAGTCCCACCCTTACCTATTCATCAGTTCCCTGGCTAGCATGGGCACTCACACTGTGCCCAGCTTGATGGGTGAGGCAGTTTGGGAAGGGCAGCAAGGACCACAACCAATCTCAAGCATTTTCCCAGAACATCCCAAGTACAGAGTTCTAGTAGGTGCGGGGAGGCAGGCTGGAGTCTTCCAGGTCCAGCCCCTTGGGCAACTTGTTTTGCCTCCTAAGCCTTCCTTTCCTCAACTGTTAAACAGGACAATTCTACCCCCCTTGCATTTTGGTGAACACTAAGTGAGGCATTCAATGTAAAACATTCAGTTCAGGGCCTGGAACATAAGAAACACTTAATAAACAAATGAAGTTCTTTTGAGTATGATTATCAGTCGCACCCAGCATCTCCCTGGGAACTTGTAGCAGGAACAATGCCTGACTCATAACTAGTGCTCAGTAAGCATTGGGTGAATGAAGTTTTTATCAAGACGAGTATTCTTTCTCAGCTTTATGGAAAAGGAGGTAGAAGGTCTGCAGGGAAAGGAAGTGTGCCCTGGCTTGGTGCCTGTAGCTCAGTGGTTAGGGCGCTGGCCATATGCACCGGGGCTGGTGGGTTTGAACCCAGCCCAAGCCTGCTAAGCAACAATGACAACAACAACAATAACAAAAATAGCCAGGCATTGTGGTGGGCACATGTAGTCCCAGCTACTTGGGAGGCTGAGGCAAAAGAATCACTTAAGCTCGAGAATTTGAGGTTGCTGTGAGCTGTGATGCCATTGCACTCAACCAAGGGTAATATAATGAGACTCTGACCAAAAAAAAGGAAGTGTGCCCAGGTCAGCTAGCTAGTAAGTGGCAGAATCGGAATTTGAATTGGGGTCTGCCTGGCTCTAGACCCAGTGGACCGCCACTGCACTGTCTGTGAGCCACAGGCTCCAACTTGTGGGCACATGAGTGAGGAGCCTGCCTTCTTGCTGTCCTGGGGACCCTGTCTTGGCATGGCTGTCCCTGGGGACTGGGGATGGGATTGGAGAGCAGGCAGGAGAGTCACCCAGGGACTGCTGGAAACACAAAGGGGCCCTGATGCGTACTCTGCTGAAGCCAGCTTTGTACATACCACACCTGTCTTCCATTGTAGGGGCTCTGAGCTCAGAGGGGGTGAGGGTCCATGTCTCTCCTCAAGAGGCCTCTGCTGGGTGTCATGCCACACCTTCCTTTGGGCCAGGGGAGCCCCTCCCAAACCTGAACCCAAGTCCCTCATTTCTGGGCTCCCCTGGAATCTCTTGAGTCATTCTATAGCCAGAGACCCCTTTGGGAGCCCAGGTCACCCCCACTATTTGGCCCATTCATGTGGATGATTTTACAAACTCCCTCTTGCTAATGAGTCTGTCTATCCTATCCATGATGCTTTGCCATGAGTTAAAATTTTCCATGATAGGTTATAACTTCTACAAAGGTAGATATAATATGTGACATGTATTTTTCTGAGTGTATTTTAAATAAGTTATTAGAACATCAAACTCATGATGTTCCCTATAGTTTTTGATTAGACGGAAGCTATTAAATGTAGGAGTATGAAAGTCTGCAGGAATTACAAACAATGTCCTGACCATGAATGCTTCAAACTCAGCCCTTCTGGGAAGTGTCCAGAAATAGATGGCTTTCCAGAGGGGACCCTGGTCTGCTGACTTTCCTTCCCATCACTGCTCCTCACAGCAGCCCACTGCCCCACACTGACTCTGCTGGAGAGCCTGTTGCCAGCCAGGGCTGCTTCGTGCACCTTCCTATGCCAGACAGGCCTTCTCGTGCCTCCTTTACACATGTGTTAACAGGCCTGTGCCAGTGAAAAAACACATGGCTGCAGAGCCAACCCCGGCTCCTGTGGTGTGATCTGGCTACAATTTGGGGGCCAGATACTTCACTAATTATGTTTCTCCAGGCCTAGCACTCATAGAAGCTCTGTAAATGTTTGCTGAGAGAATGATGAATCACTGATTTTTGATTTTCCTCTAGACTTGGAGAATAAGCGAGTTGCCTGCAGTCAGCCAGGTCATCCACGGCAGAGGTTCAAGTAAAGCCCAGATCTCTGTGCCTCTCATTCAGGGCCCTTTGGGCTTCACATCACTGTCTCTTGGTAATTTTTAAAAACAAGGCACAAGGTTTCATGGCAGTGCCAAGACTCTCCAAGGGCCCAGGAGCAGCTCCAGTGATTCGTGAACCCATAGACAACAGGGCCCTGCTCTATGGTGAGGGTGACTGGAATCTTCTACAGTTGCTCAGAAAAAGGAGAAATTGCCTCAAAAAGTTAGTATCCACTTTGGATTCTGGCATCTATTGTTTTTATTTTTTTATTTTTTTATTTTATTTTATTTTATTTTTTGCAGTTTTTGGCCAGGGCTGGGTTTGAACCCACCTCCTCCAGCATATGCCAGGAGGAGAGTACCAGCCCTATATACTGGAGGTGGCAGGTTCAAACCCAGTCCCGGCCAAAAAAAGAAAAAAAAAAATTAAAGTGAATAATGAAACACCTAGCTGATTGAAAACAAATAGAAAAGCTACATGTTTTTTGCATCTAGGGAGTGGTTTCCTGTGAAAAATTATGACTCTGTAGATCTGTTTTTGATATCAGAATAAATTTTTTTTATTTGCATATTCTTAAATGAGAGTGATTACTGGCTTTTTAGGAAGTCTGTGTTATATAGAAATAACTAAGTGGTACTGTTAATTTGTTTGAATCTTTGGAGAAAGTAGTGATTTAATTGTAAGTGCATCATGCACTACTGATATTTTACATAAATTGTTCACCCTTCCATTGAAGTGATAGCAGTTCATTGTATAAAATGACTAGATGTGCATAAAGAAATCCTATTATCATGAGCCTTTGACCCAGCTGCAGTAAGTGCTATTTATCTGACTTTGATAACAGTTTTATTAGGTAAGAGAACTAAATGAGAGTATTTTATGTTTTCCCTTCACTTTAGAGTTTAATGATTGTGTAAATTATTGGGTTTTTAGCATTTTGTAATGTGAACTTCTAATCATTTTTAAGTATGCATAAGTTTTTTTTTTTTTTTTTTTTTTTGAGACAGAGTCTCACTATTTAGCCCTCGGTAGAGTGCGATGATGTCACAGCTCATAGCAACCTCAAACTCTTGGGCTTAAGCCATTCTCTTGCCTCAGCCTCCTGAGTAGCTGGGACTACAGGCACCTGCTACAACGCCCGGCTGTGTTTTGTTTGCAGTTATCATTACTATTTGGCAGGCCCGGGCCAGGCTCGAACCCACCAGCGATAGGTGGCCAACGCTCTACTTACTGAGCTATGGGCACCGAGCCAATTGCATAATTGTTTCTGTTCCATTTAAATAAAATATTTTTATAGCAAAACAATAAATAAACAAAGCTCAAGAGACAAGTTTTTCAAGCCTCAGTTCCCCACCCACAAAATGGGCCTAACATAGAGCTATCTGGGCTTCACTCCAGCATCAACAAGCCGGGAATTCCAATTCACTCCAACTCTTTCCCATGGGCATATTTTGAGCAGTCTCTTCATTCCAGAAACTGCACACAACCAGGGCTGAATAAGATAGTCAGCATGACTTTGCTTTCTCCAGGAGGAAGACCTCACTGGGGATGAAAATTCAGAAGCAGACAAGTGTACAAAGTCACCTATACATAGATTCAGGTTAGCCAGCGAAGTAGAGAAAAAGAGAGAAAACTGAAAACGAAGGAGAGGAACAGGCTTGGAAAAAGGGTGCTGCTATTTGGCTTTGTGGCCCTCCTTCCCTGATCAGCCTTGTTCTTGTCATCCGGACCTCTCTCCACATCTTTTTGCCAACTGTCAAGGCTTAACCTTTGCTGTTAATAAACAGGCAAACAGTTACGGTAAGTGCTAGTTGATAACTTTGGAGTTAGCTGATAACTATAGGGTGAGATTACTAAACTTTTAATTGAAAAATATGTTGTTGGCTTGGCGCCTGTAGCTCAGGTGGCTAAGGCGCCAGCCACGTACACCTGAGCTGGTAGGTTCGAATCCAGCCCGGGCCCGCCAAACAACAATGACAGCTGCAACCAAAAAATAGCTAGGCGTTGTGGCGGGTGCCTATGGTCCCAGCTACTTGGGAGGCGGAGGCAAGAGAATCGCTTGAGCCCAGGATTTGGAAGTTGCTGTGAGCTGTGATTCTATAGCACTCTACCCAGGGCGACAGCTTGAGGCTCTGTCTCAAAAAAAAAAAAAAAGTTATTGACCACAAATTGGTGTTTACTGACCATTTGCCCTGAGTTGATATTAAGGCAGCAAGTTCTAAAAGAACTACCTGTATCAGAGTCATCTGGTGCTTTAAAAACTAGCACATTTCTGGACCTCTAGCCCAAGCCTTTGGTGGTGTCCTGAAAGTCATGGTGTTATTGAGCTTCCTGGTGGTTAGGGGACACATACAATTTGAGAAGCCCTTAAGGTGTTACCTGCTTGCTGTGTGTCAGAGGTTAACCAAAGGCTTGGCTCATTGCCCTCAGGTTCAGCGAGGCATTGGTGTCACCAGGGAGCTTTAAAATAGCCTGAGACCCTGCACATGCTTCTAGTAATTCTGATTTGCTGGAATTGTAGGTGCAACTTGGGCATTGGGTGATTGCAATCAGCTCCCAGGTGATTTCAATAAATATGAGGCCAAACTGAGAACTATTATCCTTGCTATTCCAACTGTCGTCGCCAGGTCGACCCAATTGGTCTCACCTGGAAATGGTTAGAAATGCAGAATTTCAAGCCTCACCCCAGACCTACTAAATCTGGCTCTGCGTTTTAACAGGATTCCCAGGCAATTCCCGCGTACATTGTCACCTGGGAAGCACTGCTGTCAGAGATCGTGAATGTTTAAGACCCCAAAGAATGAAGTCATACTGGAGAGATAATCAGTGAGGAAGAATATTTTGGGGAAAGAACTTTCCCTGGAGGCTTCTGAAATCATATCATTATGGTAATTGTGGACTCAACAAATAAATATTCTAGCTTTGCAGGAAATAAGTCACAAGCAGTTATGTAATGGTAAATTTGTGGTTGCCATGGTATGGTAGGGGAAAATGTGAGTCCATAATCTGTATTCTTCATTGCTTTATTTTAGACTTAAAATTTTTGAAGTGAAGAGGAGATGGGGACCCTTACGATGATGTTGCATATTACTGTATAGTTTGTCATGTCCAGGTTTCACAACACTCTTCTGCCCCTGGCACAGCCAAAACCGAGTCTTTGCTCTCAAGGAAGGAAATGAGGTCATGCCAGGTCAGCCAGTGGGAGCTGCTGGCTTATGGGGTGGCCGCTTTCTTTGCAAAGTGATTATAAATTAATTCTCTAGAGTCTGTTCTAGATCCTTAATAGCAGGTGAAGTCCATATTTCATCTTCAAGATCATCTGGTCCAATTTATTGAGGTTCTAGGCTAGGAGGAAAACTGGTTTATCCAAGGCCAATGAGCTTGTCAACCCTCATGTCTTCCTCTGGCCAGCCACCATCTGACCCTCTTCTCACCATTCCCCTCTCCTATTAGTTATGCATTGCTGTGGAACAAATCAGCATGATCTTAGCAGCTTAACACACAACTATTCCCTCACAGTTTCTGCAGGTCAGGAGTCTGGGTATGGTTCTCTGCTTCAGGTCTCATAAGGTCAAAATCAAGGTGCATGTTGGGGCATCTGAATGCTTGACTAGAGAAGGATGTCTTCTAAGCTTATACCATTGTTGGCAAGGTTCACTTCCTTGTGCTGGCAGAACCTTTTCTGAATGTTGTCTGGAGGCCTGTCTTAGCTCTTAGAGACCACCTGCGTTCCTTGTAAGTTGGGATGTCCCAGCTGGCTCCTTGCTTCCTCAAAGCCAGTAAGGGGGTAAGAGACGCCAGTAAGATGGATACCGTAAGCTTATGTAATGTAATCACATAAGCATGTACATTTGATACATCATGTCAGTTTTGTCCTGTATTCTATGAGTTAGAAGCAAGTCAGATCACACACATGTGCCAGGGGAGGGGCCTATGCAAGGATATAAGCTCCAGGAGGTGGAAATCTTTTGGGAGCCTTTATAGATGCTGCCCACCACACTTTACAGTCTGTGTTTCAGCTACACTGAGCTCCTAGCAGCTCCCTAGGCCTGCTGAGCACCTCTTGCCTTTGTACATGCTGTTCCCTCTGCTTGGAGTTCCATCCCACTCCCTTAGCCCATCTCATTCTAAGTCTCTGCTTGGATGTTACTTCCTTTGGGATCATACCAAAAGTATCGGTTTTAATGCTTGTCACCCTGCATTGTAATTTTTCTGTTTACTCATCTAGCCCTCTACCCTTCCTGAATCCCTGCTGGTCCTAAAGTAAGATCTACACAGGGCTAGGATCTTTGTGGGTGCTCAATTAGCATTCGTTGAATGAGTGAATAATTAAAGGAAAAAAATGCCCTGGCTTGGAACCCAGGACCCCAATTCCCAGTTCTAATCCTAGTCCCCTGCCCAAGAACTGTCTGATGGTTCATCTCTCTGAGGAACCCTGAAGCAACTCAGTAAGTAGGCCAATACCTTGCCTGACTTTCCCTGACTTTGAAGTAACTTTCCCCTGCAATTCTCAGGTGCACTTCCCTCTAAATTCTCTCACCGTTCTTTGCCTCCCTCCTTTCCCCTGCCTTGTAATTTTGCGGCCCTGCCAAAAATTGGAAGCTCATTATTAAACCAGGAGCCACCTTATATTATCCCAGAGACTACAGATGGAAAATATTTGCTTCTATCTCAGCTGTGAACTGACACAGTAAAGGCTCCTTGAGATGTTAGCTGTCAAGGAGAGGAATAAAAGTTTTTCATCTGCATGAGTAATTGTTTTCTGTGTTGTCCAGAGAGACAATGGATTTACATTCCAGACACATAACACACTGGGCCAAGAGCAGCTGCCATTGCAGAATCCAGTCATGTCCTTCCATCACACCTTTTCTTTCTCGGAGTTAGTCAGAACAGAAGCTGAGGATGTGGCGGGGGGCAGGGGGGTGCTGCAATATCCAGACTGGGAGGAGTGGAATCAGAAGGTGCTTGGAAAGAGGGAAATCTGGGCCCAGGGCCTTGGGTGGTTGCTGAGGGCCAGTGGGGAGCCAAAGAGTCAGCTGTCCTTCCTCTTTCCTCCCAACCCACCTCAATCCACCACCTAGTCCTATCAGCTTTACCACTAGGATTCCAGCCCCTTCTGTGTACCTCTGTCTCTGCCATTTTAATCTAGACCCCTCAGCTTTGACTGGGACCTCACAACAGCCATCCAAGCAGTTTGGATTCTGCTCTCAAATCTGAAGCAACTCCTCTGCACAGCCACCAGACTGATCTTTTTAATCCACAACCAAATCTTGCTTCTTCTTGGTTTCTCATAGCCCTTTGAATGAAATCTTAGCCTACAGCCTTGTATGACCAACCAGGCACCTCCACCCACCTTCTAATCTCATCTAGATCCCTCTCGTCTCTTCATCAGCCTCTCTGCTCCTCAAACACTCCAGCTCATCCTACTCTTGGGACTTTCACACTTCGTGTCTCCCAGGAACGTCCCTCTACCCCCCAAGATCATGCAGCTGGCTCCCTCCTGACACCCAGTACTCTCTGCTCAAATGCCCTTCTTCTGAAGGGTCTTCTTTGGCCATGAGGTGTGATGTGATGTCTCCCTTCGTCACTCCAGCCCATTCACCAAACTTTATTTTCCCATAAAACGTAATCACCATCTGGAGTAGCTTCAGTTGGTTTTTGTTTATCATCTGCTGCCCTCACTAGAATGAATGTACATCAAAGTGGAGAGGATGTGTCTGTCTGTCTCCATCATTACAGAAGTCCATGCCAGCATGAAGAAGGAGCCTGATAATTATTTATTGAATGACTAAATGGAAGCCAGTTGATAGAAGGCAAAAAAATAAATTTGGTTCCTTAGCAGATGGGTGACTACCACTGTCTGGGAACGCTGTATATGTGGGGACTCAATAACAATAATGGCAAGAATGACAATGACTACTGTTGTATTTGGGGTTGGACTTTAGTTTCTGAAAATGCCCAAACTGCTTTTATCCCTCCAACAGGGAGAATCAGCAGAGAAAGCTGCTCCCTCCACCAGCAAAGGCACATGGAGAACATCCAGAGGAGGAGGAAACAAGGGGGAAATGGTTAAAAAAATTCCAAAACAAGAACAAATCTTGAATATTGATATCCTGAGTGATTAACTGTATGAAGTCTCAGAAATCTCCTCCACTTGCCATGTTTTATGGTTTCAGGCAAGAATGCTAAACATGTTTCACAAAGCCTGAAGTCTATGCAGAATATAGGGTTCTGATTATGTGGTATATTTTTAAAAGAGGTAAAGACACACCTGTTCCCAGCTGACCCATCTCTTGCATTCCTAGACCTTGAGTGTCAGAAAGCTTTGGGAGGGTGAAAAGGCAGAAGATTTGACTAGAGAAAAAACCAAACTGAATTGAGGCCTTTAATTTTAGCCCAGAGAGTCCACCGTTTGTACCCCAGAAGATCCTACAAATACTTCAGAGCTGAGATAGCACTTTTCCATTGTATAAACAAAGGTCCCAGGGATTGCTTCATAGTTTCCTCTAATTACAGTTAATTCTTAAAGGAAAATGTATATTTCTGATTTATTTCCCTTCTCAAGGGGGCAGGGAGTTATAATACTCAGCTTCCATATCACCATTCTTCAAGATCAAGCCCAGGCCAGGCCTCATTACGGCACACATTTCCACATGTCAACTGCTAATCCTCATAGCAGGCACATGACCCTTGGCAGTAGGAGTTTAGTTTTTCCAACATTTACTGGGCACCTGTTCTGCACCAATTCTACTGTAAACACCAGGAAGAGGTAGTCCTTCATAGAAATTGTATCAAGAAGCAGGCCAAGGCAAAGCCCTGGATCAGATGCAGGCCTGCGGGGGCGGGGGGGGGGGGGAGTTACAGGGTTGGGCGAGGGCAGAAGGTGCTCCCTTGCATTGTAAGGCAAATCTGTTGTGATAGAAGGACTGGGATGTGGGACAGGGGCTTGGACTCCAGTTTCTGAATAGTGTGGCCAGCAGACAGAATCCTTAATCTACTCCCTTTCTCTAAAGTAAGTTAGAATTGAACTCAAGGCTGGCTCAGGGATTATCTTGCAGGGGGATGAACAGTTTGCTTTAGGTGCTGGCAAGAGGAGCGGTGGGAGATGGACCCAGCAGGACATGGCACCATGAACTTGGCTGTATGTCCCATGTCTGTGCACATTTAGGGGCTGTCATGGCTTCTGCTTTGCCCCATGCATGCCCATCTCCCAGAGCAGACCCCCACAGCACAAGGAAGAGGGAGGGAACACTGCTGGAATCCACTGCCCTTTCCTGGGATACTTGTGATGCAGACTATACCCCAAAGATGGGAGGAAAGCCCCCTGAACTTGCCAAGTGGGTTCTTGGCTCACAGGAAAAGAATTCAAGAGTGAGCCAACTAGCAACAGAAAGTTTACTGAGAGAAACAGACAATAGATTCTACTCCACACACAGAGTAAGGGTCCTTTCTCAAGCAGGAGGGGGTCTCCTTATGGAGCAATGGTAATGTTTTTAAATGTTTAAAACCCTGCTGGTAAACAGGTAATGTTTTTAAATGTTTAAAACCCTGGTAAACAGCATTATGTGACTGACATTGTCTTGTGGTCGGGCCATAAAGGTTAAACCTAAACGGTTATAATAGAAAGGAAAGCACAGTTTATAAGGTAGCCATCCAGTTTATTAATTCATCCATCCATCTTTAGGAGGTCCTGGGTCGGCGACTTGCCAGTGTCTTCCTTATTCAGGGTGGTTAGGGTCTAGTATCAGTCAACATGGTTGCACACAGGTGCTCTTGACTTTCCTGTTCTGTCTATCCCCACATTACTAGGGAACCCCAGTTGGTGGCTGAAGATAGATGGCTGCTCAGTGATCACATCTCTGGCTCTGTGTGTTTCGTGAAGGCTCACGCACCAGATCTCCAAATCACAGGAACACTCAGATCTCTGTCATGAGAAAGGCACGAGAATGGTGGGGAAAAAATACACACTATTATCAGAAGTTCCAGGAGACGAGCAAGGTTTAGTCTTAATTTCGCCTTACATTTTAAACCTTACGTCAGAAGGTGGGAATCATCAGTGTTCTCCAGAGGGAAACCATAGAAGCCTGGGAGGGGGGAGGATTGCAGTGTGCATGCTGCAGAGTTGCAAAGTTGGCTTCTCCTCAAGGAACTCATCCAAGACTTTCAGGAGCCATTTTCAGTGGAGGGTGCGGTGACATGGGCGAGGTGCTAGCAGAGACAAGCGTATAACGTGCTCTGTACTGAGTGTCAGCCTGAGGGATAGTCCCTTGTCTTTTCTGAGAAGTCTGGCTTTGAAGGCAAAGCTGGAGAGGGGGCACAACACTCAGTA
Organism: Loris lydekkerianus; assembly: GCA_963574355.1. NCBI lineage: Eukaryota > Metazoa > Chordata > Mammalia > Primates > Lorisidae > Loris > Loris lydekkerianus. Next base: position 22,835 of record CAUYPK010045693.1, read on the forward strand.
ATAACACCAGAAGCACTTACTGTGTACCAGGCAGAGTTCTAAGTACTCAGCATATATCACTTCATTCAATCCTCACAACTATACAAAGTAGGCAGTATTCTTATTACACTTTTTTGAATTATTTCTTGAAATTCACATGGCTAGTAAATAGCATAGCTAAGATTTGAACCCAGTTAATCTGGCTCCAGAGTCTGTGTTTTAATTCTCATACTATTGTCAATGCCAAACTCTGTGAAATAATTTAAAGAGGTTTATTTTAAGCCAAATATGCGTGACCATGGCCAGGAGAGCCATGCCCAAGAAGTCTTGTGTAGATGGTCTTCCTGTCAGTGAGTTACGGTTTGGTTTTATACATGTTAGGGAGACAGAATTTGGACATAAAGTAATAAATCAGTATGTGGAAGGAGTATATTGGTTTAACCCCCCAAAAGCAGGACATCTCAAAGCAAGGCATTACAGGTTATAGGTAGGTTTAAAGAAACTTGATTTGTAATTGGTTAAAGAAATGAAGCTGTGTCTAAAAGCTTTGAATGTTTTAAGTTATGATAAAGTCCATTAATCAGACACAAGCCACTAAGAATATACTGGGACTCAAAGTGGTCTCTTAAGTAGATTGATGACCTGCAAATGTTTAAGCTTTGTCTTGCAAAGTTTTAGGCCTGTTAATGAGTTACAAAGAGTATCTTCATGATGGAAGTGGAGCAGGGCGAGGCAGGTCTGACTTCTCTTCTCATGGCCAGCAACTCAGCTTCAGAGTATGTCTGGGGTCCTCTTGGCCAAGATGGGGTTCATTCAGTTAGTTGGGGAGGCTTAAGATTTTACTTAAGTGTTGATCCTCAACACAGAAATATGGTTGTGGGGGGGCTCATTTTTAAGGATGTTTTGTGTAATCAGTGAGGAGGGAGAGATAGCTTATTCCCTCTCTCCATGCCTAGAAAGCCAGACACATCAGCTGGCATCCCTGGGACCTGAGATCTCTAAGCAAACATGACCTTGGGTACTAGGAGATCTATTTGTTATATTTGTGCAATGAGGCTTGCTCCATTTTTTCCCCCAGAATAAGTCCCTGACAAATTGGATCCCATGGGGCAAAGTATAAATAAGATGATGCCCTTTGTTGTGGTGGAGTAGCTTGGAGCTTGGCCCCAGTTGCTCTGTGTAAACTACGGGAATGGTTAGTATTTGACATGTAACTCCATGGAGTTACTGGGGTATTATGTGCCCAGCTCAATAACTACGGGAATGGTTAGTATTTGACATGTAACTCCATGTGGAGTTACTGGGGTATTATGTGCCCAGCTCATGAATACCAGCCTGGTTTCTGTCAATCAATGAAGAGGTTGCAGTGTTCACCATATTCCTGTGGTACAGTGGAAGAGAGTTCAGACTTTGGAATCGCACACACTGAAGTTCAGATTCCAGCTTCTCCACTAACCAGTTGGCCATCTTGACTAAGAGACTTGGTTCTTTATCTCTAAAATGAGAATAAGAGCACGGCACAGTTTGTGGGGAGCTCTCAACGTAAGTCAACTTCTGTCCCCTTACCCCAGCCCTTGGTTGGATGCTTGCTATTTTCAAAGACCCAATTTCTTCATCATAAGAAGGCTGCCTCAATGCTTCAGGGAATGACCCATTTATAGACAAGTGCTTCCTTCTAGGTCATTCTAACCAGTTAAATAAAGAACCACTTAAAACCACAGCCCAAAGAGCCAGAGGGAGATGCTGCAGAGGGAACACGCAGGTGGATACCCCTGTAGGCACTGGAGGAAGCTTCTTACCTTGGTCAGGAAAAGCTCTAGGCACACAAGGGGGCCTCTGGAACCAATCAGATTATGCAACTCACCTCCTAACTCTGCTAACCTACATAGGCTAGGTACAAACAGGCCTTCAAAGACAAGATAATTACAGACACCTTGGGGACCATCTGTGCTGAGTGATGCTTTGTCCCTCCTGACCCCTCAGACCTCTTTATTTTGCTACAAATTCTCCATACCCAGGGACTTTGTTTATTGCTGTGAAAATATTTCTGAGTATATTTTCTATGAGGAGTTGGCAGGAAGGAAGTCTCTGAATGAGTTATACATCCAGCACACCTCTGAATTCATGTTGGACTTGGCTGTACCTGTTCTGAACCAGGAAACAATTTGACTAAAGTATATTTCAATCCAGCAAATATTCTCTGGGCCTTTCTGGCACTGCTTTGATGCTGAGATGAAGAAGAAATGGTCTTTATCCTCCAGTTTATAAATTGCCATTGATTGAGGACTTACCATGTACCAGGGGCTTTATAAATCTTATTACTATTTCTTATAACAATCTAATAATATAGATACCACTCTAAGTTACAGTTGAGGGGCAGGAAGCTCAAAAAGATTAAATTAATATAGACTCATACAACTAGTTAAGTGCTAGAACTAAGTTTTGGATTCAGGGCTATTTGCTGTCAAAACTCTTATGCTTTCAATTATTTCAGATCTCCTTATTGTCTGGAAAACAGAGACTTAAAAAAAAAAAAACAAAACCCCCCACAAACTCCCTCCCTACAAATAAAATGAAGTAGTTTGCCAGTGCTACTGTCAAGAGATAAGAAATATAGATAAAAATAAAAGTTATATTTTCCAAAGCCTGAGGGAGTCAAAGTCATTAAGGGCCAGAGGAATTGAAATTCTAGAGAAGAAAGGACTGCTCAGAGGTGAGCATCTGCAGATGCTTCTCCCAGGCTAGAGAGTGAACTCCATGCTGAATGCAACAAGGGGGCTCTGTGGAGAGAGAAAACCAGGGACCGAAGGGCTCCAAACCAGCTGGATTCCACCTTGAGACTTGCATGGAACTATGAAGCTGTGTGATGTGACAGGCTAAAAAGCTAAGCTGAAGACCTCTGGAAAGTTTAGTGGAATTTCCTGTGGCCTTTTGAGAAGAGAAAGACTTACCGGGGGTGGAGTTTCTTAGGAACACCTGGCAAGAGCTGGAAGTTCTGGAGTGAGAAGTGAACTGACCCCAGCTGTCAACCATCTGCAGCTTCTCCCCCTGACCCCCAGAACACGTGTTGTGTCTGTATGCAAATAGAAAGACCTGGAGACTTGAGGGATCTCAAACATGTGGCCAGTATCTTCTCCTTACTGGTTTTTACTTTTGAAGCAGCTCAGGGCAGGATGCTAAAGAACAAAGCCAAAACCTCCAAAAATACAAACCAATTTCCCCGGGGTATCTCAATGTTGTGAACAAATGTGAACCTGAAATGTAAACCTCCAATCCTTCAGGATGAATCTGGAGTAACTAAGCCTAAATTTAAAATAGACCTAAGCAGCCATTTGCTGACTAGAGATTGCACATGTAATATGAGTTCCACAAAAACCCACACCTCTTTTCAACTTTGGGACTTTCAGAGCTCACCTGAACAAACTAAGCAGAGCTCACCTGCCTCAACCAATCAGGTCTCAGCTGTATCAACCAATTGGAACTTAGTGAGTTTGATTCCCTTATTTTCATAAACAGACCTGGTTGGAAACCTGAGCCAGAACTCTCACTATAAAGCCCCAAACATCCCTTTGTTCTTAGGAGCACATCTTCACAGAAAACTGTCTCCTCAGTTTGCAAACTGCCCACTGGAATACAGCTTCTTTTCTTCAAATTCTTTTTTAGAGAACTTTTGTTCACAGTGATGAGATAAAGACCTACCAGAATCTTGATTGAGAGCAATGCCGTAGAAACAGGGAAAACCAGAGATAGATAGACTAATTCTTGTCAAAATTGCAGACTAAGCTTGACTCAGTTTTGTTCCTATTGGAAGTAAGCTGTTCAATACCTCATCCTATCTGACTAGTGGAGAAAGGGGTTAATTCTATCTGTGAGGAAGACATTATCTGGAGCCTTTACGTTGCTTTTACACACAACATTTGGTATGTCTTTAGACATTATTCAAAGATAAAAACAAAAACATTTAACTGAAAACCAAAGGAAAAATCATCAAACAATAGAAGCAGACCTACTGGTAAGCCCGAGTTATCAGACAAGAACTTAAAGCTATGAGTATGTCCAAAGAAATAGATTGATGGAAAAAATAGCTGAAAAGGTAGAAATTATCAGAAAAACTTTGAATCTATAAAAGAGCATCAAATGGACATTGTAGAATTAATAAATATTTGCAGTTAAGAAATTAATTGTTCAAGAGCAGATTAGACACAGTAGATGTCCGGATTAGTGAACTGGAAAATAGAACAATAGAAAATATAGAAATTGAAGCTCACGAAGGGAAAAGTAATAGCAAAAAACCCCTCAAAGCTAAACAGAGCCTAGGAAGCACACCACACAGTTTAAAAGGTCTAACAATATGTAATTGGAGTCACTGAATGAGATAGGAGTAATAGAAGATAAAATGCAAAGGTTTTCCCCAGTTAATGGAGAAATTATTAGAGTTAAGTGAATTTATCCAGGTCTTTGGGTATAGGGTCAGTGTGCAAAAATCAATTGCATTTTTTCTATCCTAGCAATAAACAAACCTAATACAAAATTAAAAATAACATCATTTAAAATAGCACCAATCAAATACAACTAAATCTAATGAAATCATAGAGAACAATTAAAGACAACCTAAAATGTGGAGCAATTGTTTTGGATTTTAAGGTTGAATACAAAGGGAAATGTTAATTCTCTTCAAATAAACCTATAGAGTCAACACAATCCAAGTCAATCTTAGCAGGCTATGGGTGGGGGCTGGAGGAAGATTAACTGATGTTAAAATTCATATGGCAGTGCAAAGCGAAGAGAATAACTGTATTGGTCAGGGTTTTCCAGAGAAATAGAACCAATAGGATGCATGTGTGGATGGATGGATAGAGATTTATTATAAGGAATTGGCTCACATGATTATGGAGACTGGCAAGTCCAAAATCTGCATTGTGGGCTTGTAAGTTCTATACTCAGGAGAGCTGATGGTGCAGTTCCAGTCTGAAGGCAGATTGCTTAGAATTCCTTTTTGCTTGAGGATACTGGTCTTTTTGTTATATTCAGACTCTTTCACTGATTGTATGAGGCTTGCTACATTACGGAGGCCAATCTGATTTACTCAAAGTTTACTGATGTAAATGTCAATTTCATCCAAAACCACCCTCAATGTGATACATAAAATTAATCATCATAACACACAAGACAATCTAGAAGAACAACAGACTTATGGGACATAAGCTATAAGATATCAAGACCTACTTTAAAGATATAGTAATTAGCAATATGGTATAAACATGAGGATAGAGAAATAGACAAATGGAACAGAAAAGAGAGTCTAGAAACAGATTAATACATGTATGGTTCAGATTTATGACAGAAGTAATAATACAGAACAGTAGAGAAAGGATGATCATTTTAATAAATAGCATTAATTGAATATCAACATGGAAAAATTAATCTAGATAAAATAAAAACCTTTAGAAGAAAACAGTATATCTTCAGTACCTTGGAAAAAGCAAAACTTCTCTAAACCCCCATTCTTTAGTTCTATGGTTGAGTTAGTTTCTTTTAGCACCTTGCAAAACTGTTCACTGTTTGAAATAAGCAGAGTTGAAACTTGGATGCCCTTGGTTTTATTATCTGTACTGTTCCTACCCCATCCCTTTCTGGTAGTCGTAACTTACTGATTACTACGCCACCCTTTGATTTTATCACTGATTCAAACATCAAATGTGTACTTATGTCCCTTGCTTAAACACTGTCTAGGAATAGGGAAAACTCATGAAAAACCAATTGCTTAGACTGGCATCTTCGATCCTTACAGTGGAGCATCAGCTTATCCCGCCTCCCCCATCCACCACCACATAGCACCATCAGCACCACAGTCTTATCCTTTATCATATCGCACTGGATAATCATCCTTATTCCCTGATCTCCAAACATACTCTAAGTTTTCTCTTCTTCAAATTGTTACTCATGCTGCTTTACCAGTGGAATAATTCTTCCAATTCCACCTATGTCATGCTAAACCTAGGTTATCTGCCTCTAGCATTTTGTCTGCACTGCTATTTTGGTACAGTGCCTGGAAAGAGCTGAGCAGAAGTGTGCAGAGGGCTCAGTGAGTCTTACCTAGCCCTCTAAGCCATGTACAGTGCCCCTTTGCTTGTGGTCTTGAATCAGTCCTGCAGGTGGGTGCCCAACAGTCATGACACTTGGGCTTAGGGCTTATGAAGGGCTACTTGTGCCAGAGAGGAGGCTGTTGGGCTGAGATCTGATTGCACCGTCAGTACCAGGCAATCCTGGAAGCAATGCTAGAGAGATCAATGTGCTTCTCAAAGACTTTGGTGACACCCATCCCAAGAGTAACTCCTTCAGTTCACAAGTTCACAAGATGGGCAACTGGCCAGAAGACATAGCCATGTCTCATGACATACATAGCCATGTCTCATGACATGGACAATGGCTAGCCAAAGGACAAGGGACCAAACTTTAGTTCTTTCCCCTCACCCGCCAGCTCTGGTTTGTCTTCAGGGCAGGTCCAAGGGATGAGAGTTTGGAGACCAGGCAGGGGAGGGTGGTCAGTGAAAGTCTATTTTCTTCCTCTAGGCTACCTATGGATACTTACCTCTACTTACCTTGTAACCACCTACTATAGGGAGGTGTTCTTAGTCTCCACCTTCAGACCCCACTACCATTTCCATAGCAACCACTGTGGCTGTCTCCAGGTCTCCACGGAGTGAACCAACCTTGGTCAACGTGGGCAACAATCAGCATGAGTGTTGGAGCCAGGAGCAGTTGTGTTCAGATCCATCCTCTGACCCCCACTTTATTCAGGTTACTAACTGATAAAATCTTAATTAATTCACCTAGGAAATGGGGATGATATTCTCTAGTTTATGGAGTTGATGGGAGACATCAGTGAAATACCCTATGAAGAATTCTTGACATGGTACAGGTGCTCCACACACATTAATCAAACTCTGAGCCTGCCCCACCCCACCCAGTCCTACTGAAAGCTACATACTTGCCCCTTAGAGGGAGGTTAAGAATATTAATATATGTTTGCAATATAGAGTGTTAGAGATAAATACTAGTTACATTAGTCTTATAAGGGTAGAACTGGTGAGTTATACTTGGGAGAGAGGCTAATTTGGAAGCATTGCTATTGGCCAGCATATTGACTACTTACTATGTGCCAAGCTTTACATGCTTCACACACAATCATATTTGAGCCTCAGAGTGGCCCAATGGGGTAGGTGCTTATAGTGGAGAGCCGTTAGGGAGGACCCAACAATGCCTGCCTCATGGTATTCATGTCCTGGCATAACCCCCTTCCCTTGGGCAAGAGCCTCCTGTTTCTGACAAATAGAATATGGTGAAGGTACGTGATTACATGTAGGTGGCCACATTACATGAGGCCAAAATGCCTCTCATCCTCTGGGGCTACTCCGTTCCCACCCTAGATATTATTTCCTTGAAAAGACACTGGGGAAGGAGGTGGAATTGCTGTGAAAAATCCCTCAGACCTTTACATCAACTGCCTACTGAGTTCTTCAAAAGCGGCTTCCTATCAGCCATTTATACTAGTTCAGGAACTTGTCAAGAAATCATTTGTAAATCTTCCCAGGGGAATAGCATCATCTCAATGCTAATCCTCACACTAAAAGAATCACACTTGTGTTTTTCAAAAGGAAAATGATCATATTCACGGTGCATTCAGACAAACCCCAGGGTACTTACCAAACGGATGGAATTCTTGATTTTTTATTGAACTTCTGTGGCCTCTTGGCAAAGCAGAACTAGTAAGACAACCAGGCTGAATGGGCACTCTGGACTCCATGGCCAAGGATAGGGCTGGCAAGATGGCCACATGCCCTCCCATGGCCTTGTTTTGGTCGCACTTTATATGGTCCTGATCTCAAGTGCTGCTGGGGAGCTGGCCCATTTTCTGAGGAAAGGGAGCTTCATTTATCCAGATACCTAGCATGGTACCCCTAGGGTCAAGAGTCCACAGAGTATATGGCCCCCTGTGCTGACATGAAGTCCGGTTAAAGGAATAACTGCAGGGGTGGAGGAGATCAGCAGCGAGCATGCTAACTTAGAATCTGGGGCTGGGCGTTTGGCAGGAGGTCTCAGGGGGAAAACTACCTGCCAGAGCACTGGGGAGAGGTCACTCAGAGGCAAGGCTGCAAAGGGACCAGAGGAAGGGAGGTGGAGTACAGGTCTTGGGGCCATTCCTGCCTGGGAGCAGAGGGCAGCAGTCTCTCCAGCAACCAGTCCTTCTGCCCCCATGAGGCTTCTGGCCTAGCTCCTGCTCCTCTAGAAGACCCAGGCCCATTTCCCAGCCCAGGGCTCTTTGGCACCGCCCCTGCCCACTTCTTGCTGCAGGCTGCTCCGCCCCACTGGCCCTGCCCTCCAGCCCTGCCCTCTGGCTCAGCCTGGGTGTGTTAGTAGCTCCACTTAAGGAGGAGAGGCCACAGGGTTCACTTGTATGCCTTGAAGCCTTCCCTGGGAGTAGCCTTGCAATGGCCTCCGAACCTTCTTCGAGTATTGAGGGTCCTCCCTACCGTCTGTGGGTCCAGCAGCCTGGCATCTATATGGACGAGAAAGGGAGGACCTGGGCGACCGTGATCGTGCAGCTCAGTTACCCCCAGGAAGTATGGACCCAGGACTCCAGTACTAGCACAGTGAGTCCTGGGGCAAGAGGGGAGGCTGCAGGAGGGCTGCGCTCTGATCTCTGCCCGCCCGTGTGGGCTCAGGATGAGTTTCGAGGTGACCTGTCTCATCCTTGCTACCTCTGCCTACCTTTGTGGGTCCAGGAGCATAGTGATGTCTGTAGCCCAAGGACCCCTGCATGGAGCGGCCACAGGCAGAAGCTTATCTACAGGAGACAATGTGGTCCCGCTTGGTGAGACGAGGCTGAAGTAGCTCAGGGCGTAGTACCACTCCAGTGCATGCTAAGAAAGCTTTGCAGATGGGGCAGCTATTAAATTGGGTTTTGTGATATGAGTAGAAGTTTTCCAGGTCCAGAAAGGAGGCAGAACTGGTGTAAGCAAACGCATTGCGACCTAGAGGCAGCAGTATGAAAGTGACATTGGTTTCAGATTCCTAATCTGCAAAATCAGAACAATATAACTCTGTGGCAGGTGAGTCCAGACGTGGTTCACTACTTGAATGGACTGGGGAATAATTTGACAGATAACAGATCCCGGAATCCACCTCCGGAAATTGATTCAGGTGACTTGAATGGAGTCCTAAAGTCCTTACTTTTTAAAAGCTCTCCAGGTGAAAATTGTCCTTGATTAGGGCTTTAGATCACAGCCTCTCTTTGAGTGGTAAAGTAAATCCTTTGGTATCTGAAAGGGATTTATTCCAGGACCTCCTTCAGAATCCGAAATCCCTGGATGCTCAAGTCCCTTATATAAAATGGCATAGGTAGTATTTACATATAACCTGCACGTGTCCGCCTCTATACTTTAAATCATCCCTAGATTACTTATACTCCCCCATACAACACCCAGTCTTTACTTTCAATTAAAGTTTTGCTTTTCAGAACTTTGAGGAATCTTTTTTCCCCCTGAATATTTTTTGATCTGAGGCTGGTTGAATGCACAGATGTGGTCTCCATGGATATGGAGGGCTGACTGTACCTCAGCGTAACATGGTAAAAGCCTATCTGGGTATTAACGACATTTTGGTTATCATAAACATTTCATTGACATTTTAAAAAATATATTTCCTAGCAACCTTCAAATAGGTTATTCTGAGAAATTTTGGTGGAGAATTTTTTTTTTTTTTTTTTTTTTTTTATACAGAGCCTCAAGCTGTCGCCCTAGCTAGAGTGCTGTGGCGTCACAGCTCACAGTAACCTCCAACTCCTGGACTTAAGCAATTCGCTTGCCTCAGCCTCCCAAGTAGCTGGGACTAGAGACACCTGCCACAGCATCCGGCTATTTTTTGGTTGTAGTTGTCATTGTTGTTTGGCAGGCCTGGGCTGGATTTGAACCTGTCAGCTCTGGTATATGTGGCTGGTGCCTTAGCTGCTTGAGCTACAGGTGCCGAGCCAGGTGAAGAATATTTTTAAAGCCCTTTTTATACCTACATGCAAACATTTCTGGATCAAATATTTAAGGTTTTAAAAATACTGGAAAAATGTTGATGAGAATGTAAAATGGTGCAGTTGCTATGGAAAACAGTATGGGTGCTTCCCCACCCCCCCACCCCACAAATTATAATAAAACTAGAATGACCACACAACCCAGTAATTCTACTTCTAAGAATATACTAAAAGAATGTAAAGCAGGGATTTGAACATACATTTGTACCACTATGTTCACAACAGTATTATTCACAATAGCCAAATGGTGGAGAAAGCCTAAGTGTCCAGGATGGGTGAATGGATAAAGAAAATACATATGTTGGAGTATTCATTGCATACAAGGAGGGAAATTCTGACACATGGATGAATGTTGGAGACATTATACTAATTGAAATAAGCTAATCACAGAAGGATAAATTCTGTGTGATTACACTTAAAAGAGGTGCTCAGAGTATTCAAAATCAGAGAGATAGAAAGTAAGAATGGTGGTTGCTCATGGGTGGATGGAGGAGGGAATGGGGCATTAGTATAATAATAGGCATGGAGTTTCAGTTCTGGGAAGATAGATGGGTAAAATTCCAGAGATGGATGGTGGGGATGGTTGCACATATGAATGTACTGAATGCCTCTAAACTGTACACTGAAAGATGGTTAAGATGCTTTTTTTTTTTTTTTTTTTAAAGAACCTATTCAATGGAAATAAAATAGATTTTTCAAGTAACTCAGTGGTAGGTGGGGAAGGGAAACCTAGGTAGTATTTTTTTCCCTGTTTAACCTTTCCATTCCTATCTTGGACAAAAACACTTGATTATTATTTTAGGTTATATAAAATAAAATGAGTTCATTAAGTTCATAAAGTACAGTTTTATTTATTTATTTTATTTATTTATTTATTTATTTTTATTATAGATAAAAATATGCACCATAGATGTGGTAAAGTACAGTTTTAAAACTATAGGATAATTACAGGTAATCCACCAACCTCTTCCCACCCCAAATAAACAAGAGCTGGGGAGTACACAATAGCAGTTAAAATAATTATTTCTTAAAAGTACATCAGTATTTACACATGCAGCCTTAGGGTGGGAATCAGGCTTTCTGAGCATGATCTGTTCAAGGATCAGAAAACTTTTTCTGCAGAGGATCTGATGGCAAGTATTTTCCACTTTGAAAGGAATAGGGACTCTTGGAACCATTCAGCTCTACCACTGCAGCACAGAAGCAGCCAAGGGCAAAACGTACAGGAAGAAGGGGCACGAGTCTTAGTATATTTACAGTAAACCTTCATTTACAAAAATAGATGGCAAGTCAGACTGGGCCTTTGGCCCTGACCTCTCATTACAGTAAGAATTCAAAGGGAGGGAGAGACTTTGCTGTAGAATTTAAAAATATCTCTTCTTATAGAACCAGTCCATAAAAAAGTTAGGACAACAATTTGAGGAAAAGTATTCACAACATGTATGACTAATAGAGGGCTAGTTTTCTTATCTCATAAGTCATTTCATCACAAAGAAAAGAAGACACATACTTTGATTAGAACATTCTATAAAGGACTTTCCATTTCTATTGAAAAAGAAGCTTTGGGTATGATTTTGTAGTGCTTTTCCCTTTCACTTTTATACCTTTTGGTATTGGCTGAATTTTATTATGTTTATTATAAATAAGTTTGTGAATGTCATAAATCAAAACTGAAATATGTTTTAGGGGGGAAACTTGTCACCCCAGATCCATGGATATCTTGTTTTAAATAGCCATTGCCATCATTTGTTAAATATTCTAAGACAGAGCCCCAAGAGAGCTCCAGGCCAAGACTGCTGACTGGCTGGAAATAGTAGCTGCTACATTAGGAGGTGAAGTGGGGTGCAAGTCAAAGAGGAGGAGTGTGCTAGAGGATGTCAGAAGAGCACCAGGCAGTCCTCCAGGTCCAAGAGAAGCCTCAGGTGCCAAGGCTCTTGGTCTGGGCTTCTGAAAACATTGACATCTGACCTTGGCAGTGGGATGTCGGGACTATGCTGTCTGTGTAGGCCAGTTGGCAGGGGGCCCTATCCCTGATGTGCGCCCTTCTCTCTGGTCTCTTCAGGTTGAACCCAACCTCACAGTCCATTTGTGGCAGTTACCAGTGCAGACCCAGGCCTTTGTGCCCTCCAACCTGTCGTCCTTCTCCTTGCAGCCCTCCTCGTGGATACTGTGCTCTGAGAGGAGGTACCGAGCATCGGACACCAGGCTCTGGGAACTAGTGGCCTACACCAGGGCAAGTGTGTGGTGGCTCCATGTGAGAGTGACAAGTGGCCCATGGGAATTGTTGTGGCCCTCCCTCTTCTGTACCCCTGCCCACCCTAGGGGTTCTTGTCTCTCCTCGTCCTCTTGTTCCCATCTTCCTTCAAGTGCTGCTAATGGAGGCCAACTCCAGAGGAGGGCTTGCAGGCCTGAGTGCTGGGGGTGGGCAGGTGTGTGCGAGGGCTGTTGTCCGCCTGCAGGGGCGATCATTATGGTTGGCTGGATGAGCACTTGGCACTGATGGCTGCCCCCTCTCCTGTAGGTTGCCTCCACAGAGCAGCTGGTGCTGACCCTGCATCGAAGAGGCTGTGAATGTGGGACTTGCTGACGGACTGGTACGTAGGGCCCTGTGCCTGTCTGCTCTTTTCAGGAACACAGTGCTGGTCTCCTTCCTCTCCCTGCTGGTCTTTGGGTTTTTCTTATATCACCACCTATCACCCCTCCTCCCCCATGGCCCTTGGATGTGACTGTGCACTGTGAACAACCTCCCATTGCATCACAAATCATGATACCTTCCTGAATAATAGTGACCATGTAAATCCTTCAACAACTCTGTGAGATGTATACTAATGTCCCATTCTGCAGATGAGAAAACTGACATTCCAGGGTTGGAATGATTCCCCCAAGACTGTAGAGCAGTGGTTCTCAACCTGTGGGTTGCAACCCACAGGAACTGTATTAAAGGGCTGTGGCATTAGGAAGGTTGAGAACCTCTGCTGTAGAGCCTGGAAACAGCAGCAACCAAGCTTAAATCCAGTGATTTCAGGTGCCTAGGTTGGTCCATGGTGCTGAGGTGCCATGTGGCAATGGCCTTTGAAGACCCAGCACTGACCCACAGGGGGCTTCTCCCGAGACTGGCTGCAGCTTCAGCAGCCGGGACAGAGCCTGGTTCACTAGAAGGGCTAGAGCTGGGCTCGCCTCCTGTCCCATGAAGCAGAGAGGGGTGCCTGTCTTTGCTGACTGTCGTTTCCCTCCTCCAGGTCCCACTGGCTCTGCCTCCTCTTGGCCCTCGTCTCCTTGCGCACCCCCAGTGAGGATCTCTGTGCACCTGCTCTCCTGTTCACACACCCAACACGGCCTCCCTGGGAGGTGGGAGGAGTTGGGCTCCTGGGTACTCTGCTTCCCCGTGGTCTCCCATTAGCGGTCCTGCTCCACCTTCCTAGCTCTGTGCTCAGGGCGACTTTTCTGGATGGGCTTTACCAGGGGGACTGTCTGTGACATGGGCTTATTTCCCCAGCAGGCCACAAGCTGTGGGTTCTCTTCTCCTTTGTGTCTTTCAGGCTAATCTTCCAAGTTCCCCTCTCCAACCCCCTCCCCTCTGCATCCCCCGGGCACTAGGCCCCTGGTGCAGTCCATGGTGGGAAACCTGCCATCAGCAGCGAGTGGCTCAGAGGGAGCCAGGTCTGCATGGGGCACTCAGATGTCCTGAGGGCATCAACCCTGGGGACACTTTGCCCTGAGATAGATCAAGGGCTGAGCAAGCTGTCAAGGCCAAAGGAGCCACAGTTAGCCCGTCTGCACAGTGGGGAATGTGGAGGGAGGGATGGGTCTGGCCTGTTTCTCCCCCTTGTTCAGTCCTCCAGCTTGTGGAAGTGCTGCTGGTCATGAAGGTGACCTCTCAGTATTGGTTAATTAAACTTTATTGCTTGTTATCAACTTTGGTGCTGAATTGGAACCTTTTGGGGACCTATTTCTAGCATAGAAAAGCAGCTGCTGGTCCAAAAGGTTAAGGTAACATTTTGATCCTCTAGTGCATGTTTTTCCACACTGAGGAGGGACTTGTGATTGATTTGTTCCAGCAACAGGACATTGACAGTAGGTAAGGAAGGGGAGACTATACAGGCTGTGGGTGCAGCTGCACTGTGAAAAGGCAGGGAAATCCAAAGTGGGCTCTGGAAAGCAGGAACAAGGGAGAGTTCCCAGAGGGACAGGACATGACAGCATGTAGCTGCAGGAGATGGGATACTTGAGCAAGAGGGAGGAAGTGTCTGTGTGTGGGAGTCGGGGCTCCAGTGGGAGGGATGAGGCAGAGGGCCAGTGGTCCTACCACTGTAACCAGAAGGAAGGGAAGGACAGGAGGTGCAAGTCAAAGTGACAATGCAGCGGTGGCGGGAAGACAGGATCCTGCCCTTACACAATTTATAAGAAGAGATCTCCAATGGATTGAAATTCCAACGCTATAAAATGAATCTGTAAAGGCATTTGTAGACAGTATAGGGATGTATATGATCTTGGGGTAGGAAAAACCTCAACAAGACTCAGAAAGCAAAAGGCAGTGTAAGACAAAAACTGAAGTGTGTTTTCTGCAGGAGAAAATATTTGTATACCCCCCTAATCCATGGAGGATACTTTCCAAGACCCCCAGCGGATCCTGAAACCTTGGGTAGTACTGAACCCTGTGTGTGTTGTCGTGTGTTGTGTAATGACAGGATATGTTCTGAAAAATGTGTCTCAAAGGGATATTGCCATTTTGCAAACATCACAGAGAGTACCACTCTAGATGGTGGGACAGAGCTGGAGGGTGCTAAATTCAGTCATGCTGCTCAGACTGGTGTACAATTCAAAATTAGGAATTATTTCTGGAGTTTTCTGTTTACCATTTTCAGACCATGGTGACAGTGTGCGGTTTTGTGTACTGTCGCGAGAAAGTCAGAGCTTGAATGAGCAACAGACAAATGTTAGATTTCTTATTAAACTTGGTAAGAGTGGAAGTGAAATCAGGGACATGTTCAAGCTTATAAGGATAATGCCATGAAAAAAAACAGCAGTGGTGTAACAAATGGCGTAAACATTTTTCCGAGGGGAAAGTGTCACTGATGAAGAGGGGTCAGGGTGGCCAATAATAAGCAGAACTGACAAATACAGTGAGAAAATTTGTTGAATTGTGCATTAAAATCAGCGCTTGACTGTGTTAAGCACAGCAGACCAAGTAAACATTGATAGAGGAACAGGGAAATCTTAACTGAAAATCTTGGCACGAGGTAGGTGTGTGTAAAAATGGTTCTGAAGGAGCTCACCGATGAACACTGCCTGGGAGGGAGTTTTTAGCCAGTTAACAAATTATTTGGACACCGTCCCTACTCCCCTGATCTGCCCCCAGTGACTTTTTTCTTTACCCGAAGATAAAGGAAATACTGCAAGGAAGATATTTTGATCATATTCAAAACATGAAGGGTAATATGATGGAAGCTCTGATGGCCATTCTTTTGGCCATTCCAAAATGGCTTTGAAGAGTGGCCTAGATGCTGGCATTAGTACATAGCTTCCTAAGGGATTTTGAAGGTGACCATAGTAGTATTCAGCAAGAAGGTCTCATAGCACTTTTTCTGGGATGAATCTGTGAACTTACTATATATGTGCTCATATGTACAAGGCACTAGAAAACAGCACACACAGAACTCCTGGAAATCTCTAAGAAGAGAATAGACAAATGCCACCAGCCAGCAACTTGCAGAAGAGAAGTCACCCAAACACGAGGAGTGAGGACATGCAGATTTTAAAATTTGGACATTTGTATCCTTCATTTTGGTGGAAGTGAGGCTTGACACAGTCATGCGTGGTGGGAGTGTACATTGTGATGGTCTTTGGAGGCCTGGAGCACAGGGCAGATGTGTCTGACTTTGAAATGGCTCACAGGACATGCCAGAGCCTTTCTCCTCTGTGTTTGCCTGGAGTAGGCATCCCGAGCTCAGTATGGGGGGACACCTCTCAGTGTTGGGGACACTGAGATGATGCATAGCTGTTCTGTGCACTGGAGGGTGCTTAGCATCTGCCACTGGATGTCAGCAGCATACCCCCCCCCCCCAATTTGTGAGAACCAAAAATGGCTCCAGGCACTGCCATATGTTCCTTGGGGGTTAAAACTCCCCCCAGCTGAGAACCTCTGCCCTAGAGAAACACTTGCACGTGTGCACAAGAGATGAGACGAGGGAGCACAAAGGAGGCACGTCCCATCGTGTAGGAGAGATTAGAGAACAGACCCGGCGAGTGGGCAGTTGCTGTGTGCACGGCAGCTTGGTGGTGGTTCTTCCAGCAAGAAGCATGTTTGTCTGGGCAGACTCATCCTGGAGCAAACTCTCCTCACACTGCCTTTTCCCCCACGGGCCGGAGTCAGAAGTGCACGGGAGAGCATGCGTCATATAGCATCACATCTTAGTCATCCGCTTGAAAGGACTTCCTGATGACACTGGGCAAGAGTTAGGAACAAATGGGAAATTTATAAAGTTAAGGAGGGGCAGGAAAAGGATGTCCAGCTTTCCTACCCCCAGAAAGGTACCCCAAGGAAGGAATGGGGTTCTTCTGGATACCTTGGTGAGTCTGGGGGAGAGCCCTATCTCCCTTCTTACGTGGCAGGCAGGAGAGAAAGTGTTATGATGAAGAGTACGCAGACCTCTTGGGTGCCACCGTCCACAGAAGATGTCTGGGAATGCCTGCTGCCCAGCTCCAGGATGCCTTGGGGTCCATGGGAGGTGACAAACCCTTAGGATGAGGGAGGAAGCCATCATCCCTGTGGGATGCAGAGCTTGAGAGCAGCTTTTTCCCTGGGAAATACACTTTTGTCCCTGCCACCCAGGGTCAGGTTTAGACAGATCTGCTCCTTGCATGCCACAGCACCCTTTGTCCTATGGTAGTGGGAGGGGTCCCCAGGCTGAGGCAGGTCCCTGGGATGGAAATGCTGGGCACTGCTACCTTTTGGATGCTGTCCCCTACCTGCTGGTCATCTCTGTGCCCTCCTCACCTCCACTGCTGAAGTCTGTGGCAGGAAAACCTGGATTCTGCACCTAGTGCTTGCAGGACTGGGGTGACTTGGCTTTACCTGGGATCCCACTGCTTGCTCTGCCCCAACTGTTTGCTGTGACTCCCACCCAGCTACACTCTGGGTGGTCTGTCCCAAGCCCTGCAATGAGGTCAGCTTGCTCTGGCACCTGGCATTGGTGCCACAGGGGTTACACCAGTGGCCCAGAGATGATGAACTTCAAGGCCCCTCCCTCCACCTTTCTGTGAACGAACCAGAGTGGAATCGGTGGGAAATGATGAAATAAAATAGATGACATAAAACAGGACAGACAAAAACATGAGAGACAGAGATGGAATTGAGAGGCAAAGACGGGATCAGGAGGTCTGGGATATTTTTCTCTATCATCAGCACCCAAGTGCCCAAACAGCTTTATTTTTAAGGAGGCAGTACAAAGTTGTTTTTCAAGGAAGACACATTTTCAACTTAATTATGAGAAGAGAAACAGGCACAAATTCCCAGCTAAACATAATCTATCATTACTGTCTGGCCTCTAAGATATGGACAGTAATACATAGCTACAAGGTTAGCTGGAAAATGTACGTGACTGCTTTGAAGCGTAGCTGTGAAGTTAAAAGCAAAAGTTTTAAGAAAACATGTTTTTCTTTTGCTGGGTTAAAAGTTGAAGCTTAGAGATAATCTCTACTAAGGAGGGTGAGTAGAGGGGGGTTCATCCCCTGGACGTTCTCCCAAGCCGTGGGGGCCCTGCCACCTCATAGCTCGTACCCTACCCCACCTCACTATCTGGTGCTCTTTTACATTGCCTAGGCCCACCGTGCTCTGGCCTGGGCTTGTTTTTTTAATTTTCTATGATATTATAATATAAGAAATATATATTTGGTCTTCCTCCGCAGGCCCTGGCATTAAGCTCCTAAAACCCTTGGAACTTCCTGAGTGATGGAGTAAGAGGATCATCTCTCAGTCCACCTATAATCATGGGGGAGAGAGGGCAGGGGATTGAGCTGGTCACCAATGGCTGGGGCTTTAATCAGTCAATGCCTACAAAATGAAGAATCCATAAATGCCCCGGCCCGCTGGGCTAGTTCAGCAGGGACCTAGGATATGGAGGGAGAGAGTGAAAGAAGGGAACAAGAGACACAAAGAATGGGGAGCAAGACAGGATTCTGATCAAACTCCCAAAAACTTTATTTTTTAACAGCTATTTAAACACAAGCGGAGGGGGGGATGTGTGCTCAGGGGGTGGTATGAGAGGGTGGGGAATTCCAGGAGCAGGTGTGGTAATCCAACAGTCAGGATGTTCATTTCGCCTAGGGCAGTAACCTTCCAAGCACTTGACTTAAGCAATAAGTTTCCAAGGTGAGCTTGCTCTTAAGTATTGGCTCCCCGCACTAGCCCATGCTCATGGTTTTTATTTTTCTGTGTTTTCCTGGCCATCCTTTCATGTTTGTTTTCCATAAGAACTCTAGAATCACATTGTTCAACTCTATGAAATAGTTTGTTGATTTTTTTGTGTGTTTTTTTTTTAGTTTGTTGATATTCTTATGGAGGGGAATTGCATTGAATTTGTAAATAAACTGTGGGAGAACTTAACATTTTAAAATGTTGACTCATCCTACCCAAAAAATTTTGTTTGAGTCTAGTTTTGTTTCTTTCAGGAGAATTTAAAATTTTTGTCTCATAAGCTTTGTAGATGTCTGTTCTACCCACTTCCTTTTCACCCCATTGGTGAAGGCAGAATCTCCCACTAAATAGTATGTGACACCTGGATACACAATTCCCAACACCGGATAGATGAGATGGATGGAAGCTCAATAGTCACGTCCATCCACAGCCCAGAGAGGACACGCAGGGCTCTGGGGCCATCAGGCACTGCACTCAGGGTGAGCTTGCGGGGGCCGTGGGAGCAGGCTAGGGGGAGGTGCCCCTGGTTCTCACAGGAGCAGATGATTGACTTTTGGGGCTAAGGATGAGGAGCTTTTCCTACTGTGTACAAGAGACGATGGCAGATCTGACAAGGGAGCAAGGCCGAACCTGTGGGGCCCTGTGAGGCTCAAAGATCTCCAGGCAGAATAGAATTTTAGTCTTTACATGAACTGTCTTGTTAAATTCATTCCTAAGTAGTTTCTCTAATTTGGTGCAATTGTAAGTGGGCTTGTCTCTACCATTATGTTCTGCAACCAAACACTATTTTTTAAAGGTTAATGAAGGCAGCAGAATAAAACAGCTACTATTCAGAGACACAAAGAGAAGGAAGCCTCAATTTTACAACTGAAAAGTCGGGGAAGATATTTATGGAGCAATTTAGGACCAAGTGTCACCATCCCGATCGGCTCCATTGTCAAGCTGCTCTGCTTTGAAAATAGAAGAGCAACATTTATAAATCCTCAAGAACAGAAAGGGCCACCATTAAAAATCATTCATTTCAGGAGTCATTAAAAATGGACAATTTAATTTGCCTTTCAAAGATAGACTCAGAGAAAAGATAAATTTGTCAGGATAACTAATGGGGAAAGTTTGGTGGTATAAATTATTATCTTTTGTCTGAATGGAAAATACAATATATAACAACAAGATATAAAAAGGGAGCTAAAAAGATTTAAAAGAAACCATATTAATGATTTAACAAAGATCAAGGACAAGACAATGAAACCAATTGTCCCTCAAAAGGAACTTCAAAACCTTTTTTAAAATCCACAAATAGCAGCCGGCAGGGTGGCTCACGCCTACAATCCTAGCACTGTGGGAGGCTGAAGTCAATGGATCACTTGAGCTCAGGAGTTTGAAACCAGCCCGAGCAAGAGTGAGACCCCATCTCTGCTAAAAATAGAAAAACTAGCCAGGCCTGTGGGGGGTGCATGTAGTCCCAGCTACTGGGTAGGCTGAGGCAAGAGAATCTCTTGAGCCCAAGATACTGAGGTTGCTGTGAGTGATGATGAGGCCACAGCACTCAACCCAGGGCAACAGAGTGAGACTCTGTCTCTAAAAAAAAATCCACAAATAGCATGGTTAAGGTCTCGTTCATTTATTTATTCGACAGCTATTTATTGGGTGCCCACTATGAGCCAGCATTCTCTCCAGGAGCTGGCATTTAGAGGTCAGCCTGGTCACTGGCTGGACTTGAAAGGTAGAGCCTAGTGGGGGTGGAAGAAGATTGTCCCCAAGGTTTTTGATTTGGATGACTGTGGTTTTACAGAGCAATGTGGTAAGTTCAATTTGTCACGTGCTTTGTTTATTAAACTTGGAGGTGCTAAAAAGTTTTCCATTTATGTGCTTAAGAAGCCAGGCAATCGTATTCAAATGTAGGTTCTGATCCCATGATCTAGGGTGGGGCCTGAGAGCCCAAAAGGCTCTGGGGGTGCTGATGCTGGTGCACAAACCACACTTTGGGAAGCAAGAATTTGTGAGGATGGCTGAATAGCATTTGGTCTCATCTGGTAGAAATAAGTGAATAGGTATTTTACAGCATCTGAAACGTAATAGCACAGAAATAATGAGATGAAGAAGAAACTCAAGGAAAAGTAAGAACTGCTCTCGGGGAAATGCTTATATGTGTGCTTGGTTGGGGGAGGGGAGGCAAGCAGTAGCAGGTGAGGATCAGTGGATGTTCCCAAGAGTGTAGAGGCTGGCTGGGCCAAGGGTGCCCCTAGGGTCGGTCCTGACATCCTTCCAGTCAGCAGGGGAACACATGGATTGTTATAATCTTGCTGGGGTTGGGCAGGAGGTGGGTGTGCAGGGGAGTGGGGGATGAGGCAAGGCTGAGGTCTGCATCTAGGCAGTGCCCAGCCAACCACAGAGCCAGCAACAGGGACAGAGGGGACAGAGGCCGGCTGATATCTAGGTCCCATAAGGAAAACACACAGGGTGGTGATCGACAGTGCCATGTGACAGTTACCACATGGACCAAATTTTCCTCTACGAAGGAAGTTATTGGGTGAATTGAAAATCCAAGGATTTGATGGATTCGAGTTGATGTTTAAAGACACAATGATCAGAATAAAGGCAGACCACAATTAAGGCCTGAGCAAACCTAATCACAGTCTCTGACAAAACAGACTTTAAACAAAGGTGTGGGGAAATATCAACAGGGACATATCAGAACGATAAAAGGCACCGAGAGTCGTGAAAACACAGCAATGTGTATTCAGTGTTATACTTCAGTCACAAAAAATAAAAAATATACATCAATGGAAAGGTGACAGATACCCAAGAAGAAACAGAATGAAAGGCTACCTGGATTCCTTAATGCCGTGCTTTCAGAATAGAGCAAATCAAGTAAATGAAAAGTGGTAAAAAGTTACAGAGCTGAACAGCATTAACAGGGTGGAATTAATAGATAAATTTAGAGAATTCGATGACAAGTTAGAGAATCTTTTTAAATGTGTATGAATTTCTCACACTCCAAATAATTACATTTTTGGTTACATTTCAAGGAAATAAAATATGCAGATAGGCCCTATGTAGATAAAATTAGAAATAGAACAGCAAATACAAGATGCTTCTCATGGGACAGGCACCAATCTCTGGGCGTGTTTTCAAGTATTAACTCATTTAATTCTCCCTGTGAGCTCGTGAAGTCGGTAATCTGCTTATTATCCTCATTTCACAGGTGAGAGAACTGAAGCAGAGAGAAACTAAATCACTTTCCAAAACCCTTCCTAGGAAGTGACAGTCACTAAATCATCAATAGCTGCCCAGTTGCAATTCTTCATTCTGTGACCCCCAGTGACCTTCAGAGGGTGGCCCCGAAGGCGGTGTCCATGCCATAAAATTCTTGTTTTTCCACTGGACCCAGAAATGGACACCTGTCCTGAGCTGGCCCAATTAGATATTCTCTCCCAGGAGCTCAACCCTGGTGCAGAGAAGCCCTGAGCCATGACAGGATTCTCCAGCTGAGTCCCATGGAGGCCACCAGCCCTAGAGGACCGGCATTGGGCTGCCAGGTCCCTGGGTTCTGACAGCTGTCTGTTCCACTCTTCCTTTAATGTTAAGAAATGCCCCAGGATCCTTCTGATTCTGTTTTTACGTAAGTTACCCATAACCAAAATAGCCTTTACTAACACCTCCACTGAATTTAAAACAGTCACCACAAGAGCAATGGAGTCGCAGAGAAAATTCACAAAAATTAATAACATACGATTTAAAAACAAACTCTATCCATCAAAACTCATGAGTACAAGTTTTTTTAGAAGAAAATCTGTTTATCTAAATGAGTATATTAAGAAGGCAAAAGGAGGGTATAAAATAGGTCTCATCGAAGGACTTAGAAAAGGGACAAATCAATGCGTATTCAACAGAATAACAGTGAACAACGTAGAACTAAAAAACACCCTTAATCCAAGGATTAGTTCTTCAAAAGAGCAACTAAAATAATAAATCCTTGAATCAACTTTTTAAAAACAGCAGAAAAAAACTTAAGGCCAGTAATTCCACCAGAGGAGGTACGAGGCGTCCGAGTAAGACCACGCCCGCACCATACAGACGTGTGGGATCAGCGGCGCTTCTGTGCTTAAGTTACACATTTATGGCATGGACATATGGCTACACTGTATCTTTGCTTCTTACCAGCTCATTTCTTCGTTTCTGTAGGATTTTTTTAAGTGGCAGGTTAAAGAAAACTGCCCGGAGCTATAAATCAGAGAACTCCAATATCAGAGGTTGGAACCAGCTCACCAAGGGGCAGCGCCCAGTGCCCGCGGCAGCTGCAGGACACAGGCCACCAGCCTCACTGCCCTGAGGGGTGGCCCGTACCACCCACCCGCTGTGCCACTGTCCTCAGCATTGTCCACGAGACTCCTGATGCTGCTTCCCGGTGGGGACCTGTCTGTACTCATCCTCCATGTCCACACTGCACCCCATGATGCTGGTGTTGCTGGGGGTCCACCAAGTGCAGAAATTCCTAACACCCACCTGCCCTGTCCCACTTCTGCTTCTTCCAATCCTTGGAATGCTTCCCTGCACTTTTTTTTTTTTTTTTTTTTTTTTTTGGAGACAGAATCTCAGTCGCCTAGGCTGGAGCGTGGTGGCATCATCATAGCTCACTGCAGCCTCAAACCCCTGGGCTCAAGCGATCCTCCTGCCTCAGTCTCCCATGTAGCTAGGACTGTAGGCACCCACCAGCCACACCCAGCCAGTTTTTCTATTTTTAGTAAATACAAATCTTGCTCAGGCTGATCTCGAACTCCTGAGCTCAAAGGATCCTCTCACCTGGGCATTGCAGAACACTGGGACATGGGCGTTGAGAGCCATTTGGCTTCCCAGCCACAGAGGGGTGGACGTCTCTTCTGGCAGTGCTGTCCCCGGGTCAGCATCCTGAAGCCTTTAATGGACCTTAAAACGATGCATCTTGCTTCTTTGGAACAAAAAGGAGGAGAAACAGAGCAGCAAGGTACTGACACAAATTAAAATCCTTAACCCAGCACAGTCCTTATGAGCTGTAGGGACGATTTCTCGGTGCCCTGAGCGAGAGCTGCCCTTGACCGGAGGCTGTTAGTCACGCTTCTCTGGGCCCCAGCCCGTAAGGTAGACCCTGAGAAGAGGAGGGCTGGCCGCAGAGGGAGGGGCTGGACTCCTTGATAGGACAGTTGCCATTCTCGCGTGCTCTCTGTAAGGAGGAAAATAGTGTTTTCAGAAGATGGCAAACATCATTGCACCAATATAAAGATAAATCTGTTTGTTCTATTTTCTAAAGAAAAATGAGTATATTTCAAAGAATAAGTTAAGGTAACATAACTATAACAATAGCTAAAAATCTGTAGCTTTGCGGATTTTCTCTGAGAACACTGTTGTTTTAAATAGTTAGAAATATATTATGGCAAATAAAAAATACTAAAGTGTGGTCATTCTTAAGTCTTAATTTTTAAGATATGCCCAACATTTGAGATATTATGAAACAATCATTGTGATGCATCAGATTACAAATCCCAGATATTGAGATTGGTAGCATTTCTTTAAGAATTTTTGCCTCTATGTTCATGAGGATATTAATCCTTTGTTTTCTTTTTTTTTTTTTTTTTAATTAAATCATACCTGTGTACATTAATGTGATCCTGGGGCACCATACACTAATTTCATAGACCGTTTGACACATTTTCATCACATTGGTTAACATAGCCTTCCTGGCACTTTCTTAGTTATTGTGTTAAGACATTTACATTCCACATTTACTAAGTTTCACATATACCCTTGTAAGATGCACCACAGGTGTAATCCCACCAACCCCCCTCCCTCTACCCACCTCCCTCCACTCTCCCCTCCCTTTCCCCCTTCCCCCTATTCTTAGGTTGTAACTGGGTTATAGCCTTCATGTGAAAGCCATAAATTAGTTTCATAGTAGGGCTGAGTACATTGGATACTTTTTCTTCCATTCTTGAGATACTTTACTAAGAATATGTTCCAGCTCCATCCACATAAACATGAAAGAGGTAAAGTCTCCATCTTTCTTTAAGGCTGCATAATATTCCATGGTGTACATATACCACAATTTATTAATCAATTCATGGATCGATGGGCACATGGGCTTTTTCCATGATTTAGCAATTATGAATAGGGCTGCAATA
>CAUYPK010045694.1:0-14863 GCA_963574355.1 Loris lydekkerianus
TCTCAATTGATGCAGAAAAAGCTTTTGATAATATCCAGCATCCCTTCATGATCAGAACACTTAAGAAAATTGGTATAGAAGGGACATTTCTTAAACTGATAGAGGCTATCTACAGCAAACCCACAGCCAATATCATATTGTTGGAGTTAAATTGAAATCATTTCCACTCAGATCAGGAACCACACATGGCTGCCCATTGTCTCCATTGCTCTTTAACATTGTAATGGAAGTTTTAGCCACCACAGTTAGGGAAGAAAAGGCGATCAAAGGTATCCATACAGGGTCAGAAGAGATCAAACTTTCACTGTTCGCAGATGATATGATTCTATATCTGGAAAATACTAGAGATTCTACTACAAAACTCTTAGAAGTGATCAAGAAATACAGCAGCATCTCAGGTTACAAAATCAACATTCATAAATCGGTAGTCTTTATATATACCAATAGTCAAGTTGAAAAAACAGTTAAAGACTCTATCCCATTCACAGTAGTGCCAAAGAAGATGAAATATTTGGGAGTTTATCTAACAAAGGATGTGAAAGATCTCTATAAAGAGAACTATGAAACTCTAAGAAAATAAATAGCTGAAAATGTTAACAAATGGAAAAACATACCAGGCTCATGGCTGGGAAGAATCAACATTGTTAAAATGTCAATACTACCCAAAGCAATATATAATTTTAACGCCATCCCTATTAAAGCTCCACTGTCATACTTTAAAGATCTTGAAAAAACAATACTTCATTTCACATGAAATCAGAAAAAAACTCAAATAGCCAAGACATTACTCAGAAATAAAAACAAAGCAGGAGGAATCATGCAACCAGACATCAGACTATACTATAAATTGACAGTGATCAAAACAGCATGGTACTGGCAACAAAAACAGAGAAGTAGGTGTCTGGAACAGAATAGAGAACCAAGAGATGAATCCAGGTACTTACCGTTATTTAATCTTTGACAAGCCAATTAAAAACATTCAGTGGAGTAAAAACATTCAGTGGAGAAAAGATTCCCTATTTAACAAATGGTGCTGGGTGAACTGGCTGGCAACTGCAGAAGACTGAAACTGGACCCACACCTTTCACCATTAACTAAGATAGACTCTCACTGGATTAAAGATTTAAACTTAAGACATTAAACTATAAAAATTTTAGAAAAGAGTACAGGGAAAACCCTTGAAGAAATCAGTCTGGGTGAGTATTTTATGAGGAGGACCCCCCGGGCATTTGAAGCAGCTTCAAAAATACACTACTGGGACCTGATTAAACTAAAAAGCTGCTGCACAGCCAAGAACACAGTAAGTAAAGCAAGCAAACAGCCCTCAGAATGGGAGAAGATTTTTGCAGGTTATGTCTTTGACAAAAGTTTAATAACTAGAATCCACAGAGAACTCAAACATATAAGCAAGAAAAGAACAAGTGATCCAATCACAGGTTGGGCAAGGGATTTGAAGAGAAACTTCTCTGAAGAAGACAGGTGTGTGGTCTACAGACATATGAAAAAATGCTCATCATCTTTAATCATCAGAGAAATTCAAATCAAAACTACTTTGAGATGTCATCTAACTCCAGTAAGATTAGCCCATATCACAAATCTCAAGACCAGAGATGTTGGCATGGATGTGGAGAAAAGGAAACACTTCTACACTGCTGGTGGGAATGCAGATTAGTACATTCCTTTTTGAAAGATGTATGGAGAACACTTAGAGATCTAAAAATAGATCTGCCATTCAATCCTATAATTCTTCTATTAGGCATGTACCCAGAAGACCAAAAATCACATCATAACAAAGATATTTGTACCAGAATGTTTATTGCAGCCCTATTCATAATGGCTAAATCATGGAAAAAGCCCAAGTGGCCATCGATCCACGAATGGATTAATAAATTGTGGTATATGTACACCATGGAATATTATGCAGCCGTAAAGAAAGATGGAGACTTTACTTCTTTCATGTTTACATGGATGGAGCTGGAACATATTCTTCTTAGTAAGGTATCTCAAGAATGAAAGAAAAAGTATCCAATGTACTCAGCCCTACTATGAAACTAATTTATGGCTTTCATGTGAAAGCTATAACCCATTTACAACCTAAAAATAGGGGAAAGGGGGAAAGGGAGGCGAAGGAGGGGAGGGAGGGGGGAGGTGGCTAGTGGGAGGGGGGTTGGTGTGATTACACCTGAGGTGCATCTTACAAGGGTATATGTGAAACTTAGTAAATGTGAAATGTAAATTTCTTAGCACAATAACTAAGAAAATGCCAGGAAGGGTATGTTAACCAGTGTGATGAAAATGTGTCAAACAATCTATGAAACTAGTGTATGGTGCCCCATGATCACATTAATGTACACAGCTACTTTGAGATATTATCTAACTCCAATAAGATTAGCCCACATCACAAAATCCCCAAACCACAGATGTTGGCATGAATGTGGAGAAAAGGGAACACCTCTACATTGCTGGTGGAAATGCAAACTAATACGTTCCTTTTGGAAGGATGTTTGGAGAATACTCGGAGATCTAAAAATAGACCTGCCATTCATTCCTACAATTCCTCTACTAAGTATATATCCAGAAGACCAAAAATCACATTATAACAAAGGTATATGTACCAGAATGTTTATTGCGGCCCAACTCATAACTGCTAAGTCGTGGAAGAAGCCCTAGTGCCCATCAACTCACGAATGAAGCAATAAATTGTGGTATATGTACACCCTGGAATATTATGCAGCCTCAACGAAAGAGGGAGACTTTACCTCTTTTATGTGTACATGGATGGAGCTGCAACATATTCTTCTTAGCAAAGTATCTCAAAAATGGAAGAAAAAGTGTACTCAGTCTTACCATGAAACCAACTTATAGCTTTCTTATGAAAGCTATAACCCAATTATAGCCCAAGAAAAAGGGGAAAGGGGAGGGGGAGGGAAGGGGAAGGATGGGTGAAGGGAGAGTAATTGGTGGGACCACACCTATGGTGCATCTTACTAGGTGTAGAATATAAATGTTTTAACACAATAACTAAGAAAATGCTGTGAGCTGTTAGCCAGTTTGATGAAATCAGTTCAAATTGTATATAAAACCAGCACATTGTACCCCATGATGGCATTAATGTGCACAGCTATGATTTAATTTAAAAAAAAAATGATAAATGAAGAACTTGAGGTTCGGCACTCATAGCTCAGTGGTTAGGACACTGGCCACATGCACTAGGGGTGGTGAGTTCGAACCCAGCCAGGGCCTATAATAATGACAACAATAACAAAAAAACAGCCAGATGTTGTGGCAGGCACCTGTAGTCCCAGCTTCTAGGAGGCTGAGGCAAAAGAATCACTTAAGCCCAAGAGTTTGAGGTTGCTGTGACCTGTGATGCAACAGCACTCTATTGAAGGTGACATAGTGAGACTCTGTCTCAAAAAAGAAAGAGAGAGAGAAAAGAAAAGAAAAGAAAAGAAAAGAAAAGAAAAGAAAAGAAAAGAAAAGAAAAGACAAGACTTGAGTTTTTGTACATGATTGATGTTAAACTGCTATAAGCTCAAATTTAGAGTATAACATTAGGATATATAGTTCCCATGGTAATCACAAAGAAGGTTGCAATAGAATATATACAGAAGGAAATAATAAAGAAATTTAAACATTTCTCTGCAAAAAATCAACTAAACATAAAAGAAAACAATAATGCAGTAAAATGAAGGACAGAAAAGCTACAAGGGAAATAACAAATGACCATTAAAGGTTCTTCATTATTACTTTAAATACAAAAGAATTAAGGTCTCGAATCAAAAGACAGAGATTGGCAGAATATTTTTTTAAAAATATATGATTCAGCGATATGCTGTGTAGTAGAGACACAAATAGATTGAAAGTGGAAGGGTAGAAAAAGATATTCCATGCAAATAGTAACCAAAACAGAACAGCAATATCTATACTAATCACAAAAAAATAGACTTCAAATGAAAACAAGATACAAGAGACAAATAACAACATTCCATATCAGAATAATATAAAATGATGTTGGTATTTTAATAAATCTGTATATCACCTTGGTTAGTACTGACATTTTAACAGTGTTGATTCTAGTGATCAATGAGCATGATGTATTTTTCCATATGTTTACATCCTCTGCTATTTGCTTCTTCATTGTTTTGTAGTTCTTCCTGTAGAGGTTCATCTCCTCAGTTAAATATATTCCTAGGTATTTTATTTTCTTTGCTGCTATTGAGAAGTGTATTAAATCTTTGGTTTGATTCTCAGCTTGACTGACTGTTGGTATATATGAATGCTATTGATTTGCATACATTGATTTTTGTAAGCAGAGACTTTGTTGATTTATTTAACACTTCCAGGAGTCTCTTGGCAGAATCTTTGGGGTTTCTAGCTTTTAAGATCATTTCATCAGCAAAGGTTATAGTTCAACCTCTTCTTTCCCCTTTGGATACCCTTGATTTTCTTCTCTTATATCTGATTGCTCTGACTAGGACTTTCAGTTCTCGGTTGAATAGACATGGTGATAGTGGTCAAGCTTGTCTGGTGCTATGTCTAAGCCAGAATGTTTTCAGTTTTTCCCCATTTCAGGTGATGTTGGCTGTGGATTTGTCATACATGGCTTTTGTATTTTGATATAAGTTCTGTATATTTCTATTTCATTAGCATTCTTATCATAAAAGGATGCTGAATTTTGTCAAATGCTTTTTCTGCCTCTGTTTAGAGGCTCATCTGATCTTTGTTTTTACTTCTGTGTATGTGGTGAATTAGATTTATAAACTGTATCTTGAACCATCCTTACATCTCTGAGTTCAAGATGTATCTTGAACCATCCTTACATCTCTGAGATAAAGTCCACTTGGCCATGGTGAATTATTGTTTTGATGTGCAGCTAAATTCGGTTTACTAGAATTTTATTGACAATTTTTGCATCTATATTTGTAAGGGACGTTGGTTGTTGAATTTTTGTTGTTGTTGAGTCCTTTCTTGGCTTCAGTATCAAGGTTATATTGACTTCATAAAATGTGTTAGAGAGGATTCCATCCTTCTCAATGTTGTGAAATAATTTCTGCAGTATAGGTACCAGTCCTTCTTTGTAGATCTGGTAAAATTCAGGAGTGAAACTGTCTGGTCCAGGACATCTTTCCTTGGAAAATTATTTTATCGTTGCTTCAATTACAGTACTTAATATTGGTCTATTCAGGAATTCCATTTCTTCCTGATTGAGCCTAGGAAGACTATGTGTTTCTATGAATCTGTCCATTTCCTCCATGTTATGTTTATGTGCATTGATATTTTTATAGTATTCCGAGGTGATATGAGATGTCATTTTCTTTTTTTTTAATTTCAGATTAATATGGGGGGCACATATGATTAGGTTATATAGTTCACTTTTGTAAGATTAAAGTCTGAGTTGTAGTTGTGTCCTGCACCCAGAAAGTGTATAATATATTTCTACAGTGTACCGACTGTGTGGGAATTTACTCAACCCCTTCCCCCCCCCACCCTCCTAATTGGATTTCACTGAGTTTATCTCCCATGTGAGCATGTAGTTGTTAATCTCTTAGGTTCGATGTAGTACTGAGTACATGTGATGCTTGTTTGTTCATTTGTGTGATACTTCACTTAGGAGAATGTTCTCCAATTCCATCCAGGTTGTTACAAAAGATGCAAAATCTCCATTTTATGGCTGTGTAATATTCTATGGGAGGGGTGTGTGTGTGTGCATATATATGTGTATGTGTGTGTGTGGTGTGTGTGTACATATATATATATATATATATATCTCACAATGAATCATTCATTTGTTGAACAGCACTTGGATTGTTTCCACATCTTTGTGATTGTTAATTGTGCTGCTATAAACATTTACGTGCAAATGTGATAAAATGTCTTTTTTTCTTTGGGGGAAATACCTAGTAATATGATTGCAGGATCAAATGCAGTCCCACCAACAGTGGTATTAGTGTTCCTTTCTTTCTACACCCATGCCTGCGTCTGCTGCTTTAAGCATATGATGTAGGCTATACTTACTGGACTTGGGTGATATTTCAAAGTCATTTTGATTTGCATTTCTTTCGTGATTCAGGACGATGAGCATTTTTTTATGTGTTTCTTGGTCATTAGTCTGTCCTCATAAGTTTCTGTTCACGTCTCTTAACTAGTTATTAATGGGGTTGTTTGATCTTTTCTTGTTGATTTGCTTGAATACTTTGTAGATTCTGGTTATTAGCCCTTTGTTGGATGTGTAGCGTCCAAATAATCTCTCCCATTCTGTACGTTGTCTTTTTGTTGATTATGTCCTTAGACCTGTGCAAAAAAATGTTTAACTTGATCAGGTCCCATTTATTTTTTTTGTTGTTGTTGCTGCAATTATCTTTGGGGTCTTTGTCATAAATTCTTTCCCTAGGCTGGTATCATTAAGAGTTTCCCCCACATTAAGAGGTTTTCTTCGAGTTTTTATAGTCTTATGTCTTAAATCTAAATCTTTTATCCATCGTGAATTGATTTTTGTCAGTGGCAAGAGGTGTGGGTCCTGTTTTAGTCTTTTCCATGTGACTAACCAATTTTCCCAGGACCATTTGTTAAATAGGGATTCTTTTTCTGCCAGTGTATGCTTTTGTTTGCTTTATCAAAGATTAGATGGCAATATGAGGCTAGTTTCAGAAGTGATATTTTCTATTTCAAAAGTTTCGGTTAGACCATTGCATCAGAACAGAGAACCCATATATAAAGCCATACTCACATTGCCATCTGATATTTGAACAAAGCAGACAAAAATGAGCACTTGAGGAAGGAATTCAATAAATGGTGCTGGGAAAACTGAATAGCCAGATGTAAAAGACTGAAACAGGATCCACACCTCTCACTAGTGGATTCAACCTGGACGGCAGGGGCAAAAGGGCCAAGCAGGGAGCACATATGTAAAGTCAGGCAGGCTGAGATGATCTCTAATAGTGAAGGGACTGGGCAGCTCTCCATGCTCCACTCAGGGCCTGACAAAGCTGATCTTCAAAGTTTCTCAGGTCAGGGCCTGCTGTTCCCAGTGTGATAGCCTCTGAGCTGGGACTTGGGTGGAGCCAGAAGCAAAATCTCTGGGAAGGCCTCTGAACCAGAAGCAGGACTATGTAGATGGAAGGCCAACCTGACCTGGAGTGTGGGGTCAGGGGCAGGCATACAGGAGGCAGCTGGGGATAGATTCAGTTAGGCAAGCTATAGGCTGCTTTTGGGGCATAGGGGTCCCACAGATGCCTTGTCAGGTGTACAGAAGTCATAACCGTCCACATCCCTCCCAGGACCCACTGGAAGCAGTTGCCTAAGTCCTCTCAGGCACCCTCCCATTGCACCCTGGCATGGGAGCCTCTGAGCCAGGACTGAGGTGGAGCTGGAATCAAAGCCTCTGAGCAGAGCTCTTGACTTATTTACATTTTCCAATGTTTTTTAATGAAAAAACTATTACCAATGAATAAAATATGAAGGATATAAACTTGCAAAAATGATAATACATTCAGTAATTTTTTTTTTTTTTTTTGAGACAGAGTCTCACTTTGTCGATGTCAGTAGAGTGCTGTGGCATCACACAACTCACAGCAACCTCCAACTCTTGGGCTTAGGTGATTCTCTTGCATCAGCCTCCCAAGTAGCTGGGACTACAGGTGCCTGCCACAACACCCAGCTATTTTTTGTTGCAGTTTGGCCAGGTCCAGGTTCGAACCCGCCACCCTCAGTATAAGGGACCAGTACCCTACTCGCTTACCCACAGGCACTGCCCTATATTCAGTAATCTTTTAAAGCACAATATATTCTTTTTGTATCAAATAAACATGCCTCGGAGACATTTTAAAGTAGGTTTTTGAATTTATATCTGATACATGGTTTTTAAAGGGTACCTAACTAATTGACCTACTCATTACTTGTGAATGTCAGTTCAGAGTTTATTAATGTTGTATTCTATACAAATATTAAAATGACGGTATTGAAAATACTGTGATGATTCTGTGGTTATAAAAATACCTTTCAGGCTGGGCATGGTGGCTCATGCCTATAATCCTAGCACTCTGGAAGTCCAAGGCAGAAGGATCTCTTGGGGTCAGGAGTCCAGATCAGCCTGTGCAAAGTAAGACCCCATCTCTCTTGAAAATAGAAAAAATAAGCCAACTTATTTTTGGTACCTCCCTGTAATCCTAGCTATTCAGGTATGGTGGTGCATGCTCAGGAGTTCAGTATTCAGGAGGCTGAGGCAGGAGGATCACTTGAGCCCAGGATTTTGAGGTTGATGTGAGCTAGGCTATGGCCATGGCACTCTAGCCCAGGTGACAGAAAAAGACTCTGTCTCAAAATAAATAAATAAACCTCTTAAAATCATGTATTTCCTGCCAGTGTTCTATGATTTCTACTGGTATAATCTTTTCTGTCTTTCAATGTAGTGTGATAACTTTTTCTTCTATTATGCTACTTATTATTTTCTTCCTTAAATAATAATTACTTGTGTATCTCTCCTTATTCTTCCCAAGTATCCACATCCAAAGAAGCGTCAGTCTTAGGCAATAACGGGAAATAAAAGGGCTTCAAATAACAAAACTTACTCTTCAATGTCCCCCATCATTTCATAAAATAGACAGCATTTTAACTATCCAAGTAGAGATAATATCTTTGATTAAATATAACTTTAGTAAGTTAATCTTAATGATACACAACATGTTGTAGTTGGTTCTTTTTTTCATATTGCCTCAGAATGATGAAAACCTTAGAATCAAATGGCAGTAGTAGTCCTCTGACCTGTTATTGGAAAACGCTGTTCTGCTAACTCTATACAGTGTTTCTGCCAGTCAGTGAGAAAGAGCAAAGAATCTTCCAAATTTGGAACTTTGTTTGACAGTCCTCAAATAAAATAGATTGAGACTATTGTTAAAATGAAATGCTTTTGTGCTTTTTTTGTGTATGTGTGTAGAGTCAGTAAGCTTTCAGATTTCCATAGAAGTTCTCAGGCTATCCAGTCCCCTTCCTTCATGGACCAAAACCTCGGAGAAGACAAGAAGGAGAAGATTAATATGCTCATAAATTATGAGAAACCATCTTATTCCAGTTTAAAGGAACTTTCTACCATTAAATTCAATACTGGGGTAAGCATACTCACCAAGCATATAAACATTGTATGTTTCATTTGGGTAGATGTTCTTGTTCAATATCTGAACATAAAAGATGTTTGGAGGTTAGCCATAGAAGACTCAGCAATATATGGACAAGTCTGTATTAGAATCCCACTAATTTTCTGGTGTAGAAAAATGGGTTGTAGATAAAGGTCACACTACTACTATCATCATTGTTATTTTTTAGAGTGACTTTGAAAACATTTTAACCCAAGAGTTATTACTATTTTATTCAAAAGGACAAAATTAAGGAAAATTTCTCATTATGAGCCAAAGTATGTATACTAAAACCAGCCAAAAGATAATAGCTTTATACAGGTGTTTCTCTTATAAAATGGATGAAATAGAAAGATTATGGTGTAATAGTAAATAGAAGAGGCAAACAATTTTGATTTTGGATCAGAAATACTACAACACATTATTAAGGAAAATCATTTTGTTAAAAATTTTAGTGTAGTTAGATCAGATCTTAATCCTTTCATTTAATACCTTACACAAATAAGGGATCTTGTTTTCTTGGGTTCAATTCAAAACATGCATTTCTATTATATGCACATATGTTCTAACATAAAATTTTGAAGCATTTATATTAATGGATATCAACACGAATGTCCTACTTGAGTCCTACTTGAAACTTGGACAGTTATAGTCCAAAATAATATAATGTTATAATGTACATTACACAATGTAATCTATGTTTTTCTCTTCTTTTTAGTTTCCACTTTACTTCCAGCAATTTCGTTCCATGTTTATGAAAAGGGCATTATTTAGTTGGCGCAACTGGAAGTTGACATTGCTTCAAATAATAGTAATTTTGATTATTACCACATATTTCTTAAGAATTCTGAATACATCAAATAATGATGAGCCTGCCAGGGAAATGGAATTGAGCCATTATGGCCAAACCATTGTGCCTTACTCAGTTTCAGGGAATTCAGATTTGGTTCTGACTCTCATAAAGAACCTTAAGATTTTTTTAAAATCTAAGAATCAAGAACTACAGGAAATACAAGGTAAGATTGATAGAGGAGGGGAAAAGGTTTGTCTGTATTTGTGTCACTTACAAACCAGGGACTTAACTGTAGTATTGAGCTACCCATTTCTTACTATTACCCATTACCAGTATCATAAAGGCAGCTGAGTCAAAGGTAAAAAGGAATGTGTACTGCAAGAAAGCTTGATGCAAAAGTTAATAAATAATGGAGATATTTTGGCTGTAGATCGTCTTTCAGCTAAATGTATCACCTTTCAGAAATGGAAAAAGAACCAAAATACTATAATGTTGTAAAACTTACCATAGAATATTTATTCTGACCAGAATACAAATATATCTCTCTAAGTTCTCACAGAGTGGAATATTGGTTCCAAGCTCAGAAAGCTATTTTTTATTATATTGGCTACTCTAAAAACAAATAGCTAAAAACTTACTAGACTGACTTTTTGGAGACTTAATTTTTTCAATGTTTAAGTTAAGTACTTAATTTTTTCAATGTTTACCTTTAGTAACCACACTAAATACATTATCTACATTATTGTCTATGTGTTAATGCTAAATGACCTCCAATGCCTAGAGGATGGAACATTTTAACTTTAGGTAAGGTAGAATTAACTCCTTCTTCCATAAAGATCAAGAAAAATGCTTACCAAACAATTTTTTTTAATTGAGCATTTTAGAACACCAGAGGTTGAGCAAAAGTACAGAACAAACTAAAAAGTTTCTACTCAAGAAAAACTACTAAATTTCTCTATTAGAATAGAGTCCATGGCATTTAACTTGGTGTTATTCCTATCACCCTCCCTTCCCAGCTCAGTGATATGTAGCCATAAAAAGCTGATAGCAGAAAAAAGTAAACTCTCTGGAGCTCAGTTTAAAGTTCCACATATATCTTTTCTCGGGGTTTCATAGTTCTCTTTGTAGAAATTTTTCATGTTCTTTATTAGGTAAATTCCCAAATATTTCATTTTCTTTGGTACTACTGTAAAAGGAATAGAGTCCTTGACTGATTTTTTAGCTGGACTATTATTGGTATATATAAAAGCTACTGATTTTGTATCCTGAGACCCTGCTGTATTCCTTGATCACTTCAAAGAACTTCAAAGTAGTTGAGTCTCTGGGGGGTTTCCAGATATAAAAATCATATCATCTGCAAAGAGTGAAAATATGAAATCCTCTGATCCTATTTGGTTACCCTCAACTAGACAAGACATTATTCAGAAATAAAAACAAATCAGGAGGAATCATGCTACCAGCTTCAGACTATACTATAAATCTGTAGTGATCAAAACAGCATGGTACTGGCACAAAAACAGAGAGGTAGATGTATGAAACAAAATTGAGAACCAAGAGATGAACCCAACTACTTATTGTCATTTGATCTTTGATAAGTCAATTAAAAACATTCAGTGGGGAAAATATTCCCTATTTAACAAATAGTGCTGGATGAACTAGCTGGTGACCTGTAGAACACTGAAACTGGACCTTTACCTTTCAACATTAACAAAAATTGTCTCTCACTGGATAAAAAAACTTAAACCTAAGACATCAAACTATAAAAATACTTGAAGACAAAAAAAGATGGTGACCAACTAACAGCTTCTGTGCAGCAGGGCACAGTGAGAGTGACGAGAGAAGACTCCAGGCATCTCTCGCCAGTGGGTTTTCCCCAGAGGCTTCCCTTTGGTGACACAGGAAGCTGGTGAGAGACTTGTGGACCTCACGAGGAGGACAGAAGCAGTGGAAAACGGGCAAGTGATAGGTGCTTTTGTTCGGTTGGAGGCTGCCTGCAGCTGTACCCATAGTAACAGCAAAACTGCAAGCTGGAAAAGGGTTGTTTTGGTTTTCTTGGACTTGGGCACTCTGATTGAACTGCCTTGGGAGATCTTGGGTCGGTGTATGCAGATGACTTTGGGCATTTCTGGGGCCCCAGTCTGAGCTGCTGAGCCAGAAAGGAGCTGATATCATTCAGCTGTGGGCTGCCCACACAGCTGCTGTGGGAGAGCTGCCCCTGTGTGAGGCAGCACTGCGATCAGCGGGAGACCTTGGCAAGCAATCTAGTGACTGAGCTGCCCAAACATGGGTACTGAGATGCTGGGGAAGTGCAGAGATCCAAGTGTGGCAGATTAATAGCCTTGGCCCTCAGGGGCATTGTGGGAGTCTGGACTTGATGCACTGGATAAGCAGGCAGCCACACCAGGAAAGATCCCAGGGTTAAGTGCTTTCCTTGGAAAGCTTCTGCTTGGCCAAGTTCATAGTTTGGAGTGTCTTTTAAGTGGGCTGAGGAGACTTTTGGGCTTCCAAGCCTGTGGGGTCTGAGAGATCAGCAGAGGCCTCCAGTCTCCATCTCGTACAGCTGTATCAACATTGTGATTAATATCCTATGTCTCAGAAGATCACCTATTGCCCACACAATATTCAACAAGATATATATACTGTTTGGTTCTTTGGTTTAGGTGTTTGGGGGTTTGAGGGGGTTGTTTCTTTGTTTGTTTGTTTCTTAATTTCAACATTTTTCCTTGACATTTTTCTTAGTTTTTTGTTTTTTGTGTTTTTTTTTTTCTATTCTAACTTAAATACAATCTTCCATTTTTGCTTTCTCTAACAATTAGAATTTCATTTTTGCCAGTGTTTCTGCTCCTATTATTTATTTTTCCCCCCAATATTATCCCATAAGGGTTCTTTTTTGTTTATTGTGATTTGATTTATAGTATTTTTGCCTTTCCTCTCTACCTGGTGTGTGTGGGGGGGGTACTGTGACTGATCTGGCTGGCAAAGAGCTGTTGACCTCAAGGGGGTCTTCAAGATTGGGTCATAGTACCCTACTATACACCTATATTATTCCTGTTTCTTTCTTTCAGTGCCTTTCTTCTTTTTGTCAATATTTCCTTTCACTCACCCCTTCTTCTTTCTCTTTGTTCTTTCTTTTTTAAATCTTTTTTTCCTTCTTGCTCTTCAATTTTCTCATCCTTCTTGTCCTGTGCCAAAAGAACTCATTAAAACTTTAAAGAGCAAGAAGAAGTGAAAGGAGAATTAGGGTAAGAAAACAGATACAAGAAAGCACTCATGAAGAAATCAGCAGAAAAATCCTGGTAACATGAAATACCAGTCCAGAGTAACCCCTTCTAGGGGTCACAAGGTAGCTACAGCAGAGGACTTCTCCTATAAAGAAATGTTAGAAATTACAGAAGGGGAATCTAAAATACAGATGATGAAAACAATGAAGGAAATTGCTGAGAAAGTGGAAAACAATCAAAAAACAATGAAGGAAATTGCTGAGAAAATGGAAAATAACCAAAAGGAAATCCAAAAACAGAATCAAATAAGAGATGAACAATATGAAGAATATAGAAAGGATACAACAAAGCTGAAGGAACTGAAGAAGTCAATTAGAGAACTTAAGGATGCATTAGAAAGTATCAACAACAGATTAGATCATGCAGAAGAAAGAATCTCAGAGGTAGACGATAAAGCTCTTGAGATAAATCAGATAGTTAAAGAAGCAGAAAAGAAGAGAGAAAAAGCAGAATGTTCACTGACAGAATTATGGAACTCTATGAAGCATTCAAACATACAAGTTATAGGTATCCCAGAAGGGGAAAAAGAATGCCCCAGAGGAATTGAAGCCATTCTAGACAGTATTATAAATGAAAATTTCCCAAATATTATCAAAGATTCTGACATACTCCTTTCAGAGGGATACTGGTCCCCTGGTAGCCTCAATTCAAATAGAGCTTCTCCAGGGCACATTGTGATTAATCTATCTAAAATCAAGACAAAAGTAAAGATTTTGAAAGCTGACAGGAGTAAGCACCAAATGACCTACAGAGGCAAATACATCAGGGCAACTGCAAACTTCTCTAATGAAAATTTTCAAGCCAGAAGACGATGGTCATCTGTCTTTAATCTACTTAAACAGAACAACTTCCAGCCCAGAATTCTATATCCCACTAAACTAAGCTTCAAAATTGATGGAGAAATCAAATCTTTTATTGATATGCAAACATTGAGGAAATTTGCCACAACAAGACCAGCTTTACAGGAAATATTTCAACTTGTTCTACACACTTACCATCACAATGGACCTTCAGCAAAGTAAATACCCAGAAATTAAAGGAGAGAACCTAGGTTCCACAATGATGCAAAAGAAAAAACTCAGCAATGGACTTTCACAAAATAAATTGAATAGAATGCTACCACACTTATCAATTATCTCAATAAATGTACATGGCTTGAATTTCCCACTGAAGAGGCACAGATTGGCTGATTGGATTTAAAAACACTAGCCATCTATTTGCTGTCTGCAGGAAGCACACCTCACATCAAAAGACAACTTAAAACTCAGAGTTAAAGGTTGGAAGTCAATTTTTCAGGCAAACGGAATTCAGAAGAAAAGAGAGGTTACAATCTGGTTTTCAGATACATGTGGATTTCAAGCAACTAAAGTCAAAAAAGACAATGATGGTCACTTCATATTGGTCAAGGGAAAAATACACAAGAAGACATTTCAATTCTAAATATTGATGCACCTAATTTAAATGCACCCAGATTCTTGAAACACACCTTGCTTTGTTTGAGCAATATGATATCCTACAACACCACAGTAACAGAGAACTTTAATACCCCTCTATCAGAGCTGGACAGATCCTCTAAACAGAAATTAAACAAAGATCTTAGACATTTAAATGAGACAACTAGAACAACTGTGCTCGATAGACGTATGTGGAACACTCCA
>CAUYPK010045696.1:0-11680 GCA_963574355.1 Loris lydekkerianus
CCTAAAACTAGCTGGGCCTACAGTATTGTCTTGAGGACATGGCCAGCATTCAAGATCCTAATTTCCTCTTATGTTCAGTTAATCATACCTTTGAAATTTCTATTACTTGTCTCCAGGTCTCCAGTGCAAAACTGTCCTAATCGATTTTCTTACATGCATGATTGCACTTTCATAGAATATCCAGAGTGAGTTGTTTAATTAAAAGAATTTGCTGTATTCATTTTAAAGCAATTAAATAATTACATGCTCTTCATTCAAATAGTTCATAAAAGAGAACAATCGTTTAGAGCCCCATCCTTTACAATTCTAAAGCTCCACTTCCCATAAATAACCAGTTTGACTCTTTAAATTACTTCATTATTGAGACCCTTCATTATTAAAAATAAAATGCTGGGTAAGGTGTGGTGGCTCATGCCTATAATCCTAGCACTCAGAGAGGCGGGGGTAGGCAGATTGCCTGCACTCAGGAGTTCAAGACCAGCCTGAGGATGACTGAGATCCTGTCTCTAAAACTAACCAAGTAGTTGTAATGGGCACCTGTATTTCCAGATACTCAGAAGGCTGAGGCAAG
The DNA here is from genome assembly GCA_963574355.1 of Loris lydekkerianus. NCBI lineage: Eukaryota > Metazoa > Chordata > Mammalia > Primates > Lorisidae > Loris > Loris lydekkerianus. The sequence goes on from CAUYPK010045696.1 coordinate 572, forward strand.
AGGATTGCTTGAGCCTAAGAATTTGAGGTTGCTGTGAGCTATGATGCCATGGCACTCTACCAAGAATGACACAGTGAGACTCTGTCTCTAAATAAAGAAATAAATATAAGTAAATAAAACACAGACATACTGTCCCATAATTAAAACCAAGATCCCTTCCCATAGGATAGGAGAAGCTGTATTTAAAGACCCTAGACTGAAGACTTCATGAGCTTCCTACTTGTATTCTCCCACTCTGCTGCCAGAACTTATGTTGTCCCTCTTCTTTTCTCCCTGTCAATAAACTCTACCCAATCACTTAAAAAATAAAAAGAAATGCTTTCCTAAAGAAAAATTTAGAATTTTTTTGTATGTGTTATTTTTCCTTTTTCTTTAAGTTGAATGCAATTGATGCAAGAAGAAACCCAGTAGTATTTCCTTGCTTGAATGGAACTATATCAATTTTTTTTTAAATTACTATGATAAAATAAAATCATGTATGCAATAAGTTAAATATTAACATAATAGGTTTTAATTCAATAATCTATTGCATAGAAAAGATAAAAATTAATAATGTTATCATAGCTACCAGGCAATAGGATGTTATGGTGTCAAGTTTAAAGGTTATCTTACATAAATATCACATGTAGTTTTTTACAAATATGCTACTCTATTCTAGCAGTATAGCTAATAAATATAATTCTCATCTCCCAAACACATTTTTAATTTCTTCAATTAATGGTTACTTATATATTTTTTAAGACTTTTTCATATCTCTATAACAAAATATAATATCCTACCTCAAGTCCCTGTCCTCTCAGTGTCTTCTGTTACTTAACAATTCAGTTTCTTACTGGGGAAAAGAATCCCTGTTCAGTAAATAGTTCTGGGAAAACTGGATAGCCACATCTAAAATGCTGATACAGGATCCATACCTCTCACCACTCACAAAAATTAACTCACAATAATAAAAGACTTAAACTAATGCATGACACTATAAGAAAGAAGAAAACATTGGAAAAACTCTTATACTCATTGATATTGGCCTAGGTAATGAATTCATGAAAAAGATTCCAAAAGCAATATTGGCCACACACATATAAACAAATGGGACTTCATCAAATTAAAAACACTTCTGCATAGCCAAACACATAATCAAAACAGCAAATATTCAATCCACAGAATAAGAGAAAATATTCACACACCATACATCTAATAAGGAACTGATAACCAGAATCTACAAAGAACTCAAACAAATCAGTAAGAAACAACCAAATGACACCATTAAAAAGTGGGTAAAGGACACAAACATAAACTTTTCAAATGAAGATATACTAATGGCCAACAAACTCATGAAAAAAAATGTCCATTTTAATGGTCATTACCTCATTAGGGTAATGCAAATCAACACCAGAATGTGATATTACCAACTCCAATGAGAATGGCTCATATTAAAAAGTCCCAGAACAACAGATGGTGGCATGGATGTGGAGAAAAAGGAACTTGTAAACACTGTTGATGGGATTGCAAATTAGTGCTACTACAAAAAAGTATATAGAAATACCTCAAAGAACTTAAAGTCGACCTACCATTTGATACAGAAATCCTAACTGCTGGGTATATACCTAAAAGAGAAAAGGTCATTATATTTAAAAAATGCCTGAACCCAAATGTTTATAGCAGCACAATTCATAGTCGCAGAAACAAGTACCCACCAATCCATGAATGAATTAATAAAACTGTGTATGTGCATGCTGTAGCATACTATAGTATGGGTATGTGCATACTATACTATAGAGTACTCAGCCATTAAAAAATGGCAATCTTGTATGTTTTTGGACAACCTAGAGAGAACTGAAAACCACTTTTCTAAGCGAAACATAACAAAGATGGAGGAACAAAAACATGTACTCAATACCAAATTGGAACTAATCAATCAACACTTTATGCACATGTGGAAGTAAATCTCAATAAAAATAGAGCTTCAGGGAGGGAAGAGGAGTTCATGGGTAAATTCTCACCTATTGGATAGAGTACAAAGGGCACTCTTTGACTTAATCTTTACAGAAACAAAGATATGTAAACAAAACACATTATTTGTTTCATTATTTGTTTTGTGTTCCCCAAATAGTCTGAAATAATAAATAAATAAAATTTAAAAATAAAATAAAAATTATAATTTTCAAGTTTCCAGCTATTCAAAATATAAGTCCCTTCTCTTCTTCCATCCTTTAAAAATTATTATATTTTGATTTTATATTTTATTAAATGTTAAAATCTATGTAATATACATTTAACATTTAATTAATTTAATTTAGTTTTGTTTGTTTGTTTTGCAGTTTTTGCCCAGGGCCAGGTTTGAACTCACCATGTCTGGTATATGGGGCTGGTGCTCTACTCCTTTGAGCCACAGGCGCCGCCCCTAGCTTGAGTTTTATTACAGATAATCTTATGATCACTTGTTTTACAAGGATAAGTTTATCTACATGCGCAAACCTCCCTTTGACTCTCTTTAAAATTTGCTTCCCCATTTTATTCTTCTGTTCCTTGATATTGTAATTGGTACTAAGTTTTAAAAATTCTGAGTGCTAATTCCAAAATGCAAAAATATATAAATATTTACACTATTTTAGTATAAAAATAATATCCACTGGAGGACCAGGACCTTTCATGAAATTACACTCTCATTTTCTCTCTCCTGCTACCCATTTTGCTTCCCTTACTCCCTTACCAGTTTCTCTAAGCAATTTCTTAATAAACCACTTCAAAACAAATCCTCTTCTTAGGATCTATTTCTGGGAAAACAAACCTAAGATAGCATACAATCAGAACCCCAAATCAGAACTTGCTAATTAGGACCTAACTCACCCTCTCCCCCCAAAAAGACAAAAGAAAGACTGGCCCAACAATATTTAACTGAATATCCAAGTCAAGCGTATGTTAGGAGACATATAGAGGGTGTTCGATGTGATTTCTAAGAGTAGATTTATTTATAGTGTGACTGGTTGGAGTGCCATTTCCTTCTCCCTCATCAGGTGGTAAGATGATGTGAATAGGCAGTTGTAATATGTTTTTGATACATACTCTTACCCCAATTTTTTTTATTTAATTTTTTATTAAATCATAACTATACATTTATGGGATACAATGTGATGATTTGCTATACAATGTGGAATGCTTAAATCAAACTGATTAACATAACCATCACTTCACTTAGATTTTTTTGCGGTAAGACATTTATAATTTACTCTTAGTTATTTTGTACCCTTGCATTGTGCACATTAGTGAAATCCCACTAAATGCCCTCCCTTCTCCTACCAACCCTCCTCCCTCCTCCCGTCCCCTTCCCTTCTCTCTCCTCCATCTTGCTAGACTATATTGGTGTTTTATCATTCATATGAATGTGTGTTTATATATTGGTTTCATAATAGTATTGAGTACATTGGATACTTTTGCCCCCATTCTTGAGATACTTTACTAAAAAGGATATGTTCCAACTCCATCCATATAAATATAAAAGATATAAAGTCTCTATCTTTTTTAATGGCTGAATAGTATTCCATGGTATACATATATCACAATTTATTAATCCATTCATGGATTGATAAGCATTTGGGCTGCTTCCATGACTTGGCAATTAAGAATTGGGCTGCAATAAACATTCTGGTGCAAATATCTTTGTAATAAAATGATTTTTGTTCTTCTGGGTAAATATCTAGTAATGAATTGCAGGATCAAATGGAAGGTCAACTTTTAATTCCTTAAGAATTCTCCATTCTTCTTTCCATAAAGATTGTATTAGTTTGCAATCCTACCAGCAGTGTAGAAGGAGTCCTTCCCCTCTCTCCACATTCATTCCAGCATCTGCAGTTTTGGAACTTTGTGATGTGGCCTGTTCTTCATGGAGTTAGGTGATCTCAAAGTGGTTTTGATATGCATTTCTCTGGGGATTAAAAATAATGAGCATTTTTTCATACGTTTGTTGACCGTTCATCTATCATCTTCAGAGAAGTTTCTGTTCAAATCTCTTGCCCACAGAGAAATGGGTAGGGTTGTTTTTTGCTTATTGATTAATTTGAGTTCTCTGTAGATTCTAGTTATCAGACCTTTGATTATAACATGCAAAAATCTTCTCCCATTCCAAAGGCTGTCTGTTTGCTTTTAGATATGCAGATTTTCAGCTTGATTAAAGCCCAGTAATTTATTTTTGATGTTGCTTCAATTGCCAGGAGAGTCTTCTTCACAAAATATTCACCCAGTCCAATATTTTCAAACATTTTACCTGCACTTACTTCTAGTATTTTTATAGTTTCTTGTCTTAAATTTAACTCTTTTATCGAGGGAGAATCAATTTTTATTAATGGTGAGAGGTGTGGGTCCAGTTTCAGTCTTCTACAGAACACTAGCCAGTTCCCCCAGCCCCATTTGTTAAACAGGTATTCTTTTCCCCAATGAATGTTTTTTTAGACTTGTCAAAGATCAAATGAAGGCATGTGGTTAAGTTCATCTCTAAAGTCTCTATTCTATTCCACATATATACATCTCTTTTTTTCTTTTTTCCAGTACCATGCTATTTTAGTCAAAGGTTTTAGTGTATCACTTTAGATACCCTAAAGTCTGGTAGTGTGATGCCTCCAAATTGTTTTTATTTCTAAGTATTGTATTGGCTATTCAGGTATTTTTCTGATTCTATATAAAACAAAGTATTATTTTTTCAAGTTCTTTCAAGTATGACATTGGTGCTTTGATGGGGAGTGCATTAAATCTGTAGATTCCTTTGGGTAATATGGACATTTTAACAATGTTGATTTTTCCTCGCCACAAGCAGGTATGTTTTCCATTTGTTAACATCTGCTATTTCTTTTCTCAGGGTTTCATAATTCTCCTTATACAGATCTTTCACATCCTTTGTTAGATATATTCCCAGGTATTTCATCTTCTTTGGCACTACTGTTAAAGGAATAGAGTCCTTGACTATATTTTTGGCTTGACTATGTTGGTATATATAAAAGATAGTGATTTGTAGGTATTAATTTTGTATTCTCAGACACTGATGTTCTCCTTGATCACTTTGAAGAGTTTTGTAGTTGAATCCCTGGGGTTTTTCAGGTATGAGATCATGTCATCCACAATGAGTAAGAATTTGCCCTCCTCTGTCCCCATTTGAATACAACTATTCTCTTTCTCTTGAATGATTGTGATGGCTAGTTCCAGATTTGATGGAAATGTTTTCAATTTTGCTCCATTCATTATGATATTGGCTGTGGGTTTACTGTAGATGGCCTCTATCAGTTTAAAAAATGTCCCATCTAAGCCTGTTTTCTTAAGTGTTCTAATAATGAAAGGATGCTGGATATTATAAAAAGTCCTTTATCTGTGTTGTGTATTATATCTATAGATTTACATATGTTGAAGCAATCCGGGCAATACTGAGATAAAACCAACTTGATTGTGGTGTATAATTATTTTGATGTGTCTTTGAATTCTGTTTGCTAGGACCTTATTGAATATTTTTGCATAGATATTCATTGATGATATGGGTCTATACTTTTCATTCTTTCTTGGGTCCTTTCCTCATTTGGGGATTAAGGTTATATTTTCTTCATAGAGTGTTGGGGGGAAGATTTCTTCCTTTTCTATGTTTTGGAAAAGGTGATGTAATATAGGTACTAGTTCCTCTTTGAAGGTTTGGTAGAATTCCGATGTGAAACCATCCAGTCCTGGACTTTTATTTTTAGGGAGCTTTTATATAGTTGATGCTATTTCAGTGATTGATATAGGCCTATTCAAAATTTCTAATTCTTTCTGGTTGAGTTTAGTAAAATAGTTATGTTTCGGCTTACACAGTATGGCCAGCGACATTAGCTAGCGCTCGCTCTACTCTCTCTAACCGGGAAGCAGCAGACTACAAGAGACTGAACTGTATCTGCCTCTATTTCCAACAGACTCACGTTCTACTTTCACTCACAAAAAGAAGCCGGGGAAATTTTATTAGTCCTTTTTTTAAAAAAAAGTTATAATAAAATTATAGCAAAAAAAGGAACCTGAACTTTAGTAACACAGCTGGAACCATCTGCAGCAGCGGCGGCAGCAGCGACGGCAGAAGAGGTTTAATTTAGTTGATTTTCTGTGGTTGTTTGTTGTTCTCTAGTCTCACAGTGATGGAAGCTGCACATTTTTTCGAAGGGACAAGAAGCTGCTGGAGGTTTGGTTCTCCAGCAGCAACCTGACCCATACCAAGGATCTGGGGATCTTCGCACTATCCCGAGATCTGAGTGGGACATACTTTTGAAGGATGTGCAATGTTCAATCATAAGTGTGACAAAAACTGACAAGCAGGAAGCTATGTACTCTGTGAGAGTAGCATGTTTGTTTCCAAGAGACATTTTATTTTGAAGACATGTGGTACCACCCTCTTGCTGAAAGCACTGATTCCCCTTTTGAAGCTTGCTAGGGATTACAGATGGTTTGACTCAATTCAAAGCTTCTTTTATTCTCATAAGAATTTCATGAAGCCTTCTTATCAAGGGTACCCAGAATTTCTAGGAAGAAATAGAATTTCTAAATGCAATTTTCCCAAATGGAGCAGCATATTGTATAGGATGTATGAATTCTGACTGTTGGTACTTATATACTCTGGATTTCCCAGAGAGTCAAGTAATCAGTCAGCCAGATCAAACCCTGGAAATTCTGATGAGTGAGCTTGACCCAGCAGTTATGGACCAGTTCTACATGAAAGATGGTGTTACTGCAAAGGATGTCACTCATGAGAATGGAATTCGTGACCTAATACCAGGTTCTGTCATTGATGCCACATTGTTCAATCCTTGTGGGTATTCAATGACTGGAATGAAATCAGATGGAACTTACTGGACTATTCACATCACTCCAGAATCAGAATTTTCTTATGTTAGCTTTGAAACAAATTTAAGTCAGACCTCCTATGATGACCTGATCAGGAAAGTTACGGAAATCTTCAAGCCAGGAAAATTTGTGAACACTTTGTTAATCAGAGTTCTAAGTGTCACACAGTGCTTTTTCTTCACCCCAGAAGATTGAAGGCTTTAAACGTCTTGATTGTCAGATTGCTATATTCAGTGATTGCAATTTTGTTTTTACCAGTTTTGCTAAGAAGCAGCAACAATAGCAGAGTTGATTAAGAAAAATAAAGAAAAAACACAAAAAAAGAACACATGTACATGTCTATTAACATGTAGATGTTAATCCTGGGGGCTGTGCTTTCCGTAACCACCACCTTGTACTTGCAGGAAGCCTTAGATGTAATGACAGTGTGATCATTTTGAATTGTATGCATTATAATATCAGAGTTAGATATCTTGCATGAATGCCATCTTCTGTGTTTAGGTGCTCTATGCCACTCTTGCTGTGAAATTGAAGTGCACGTAGAAAAAAACCTTTTACTATATGAAACTTCACAACACTTGTGAAAACAATTCAATTTGGTTTATGCATAGTGTAATATTTCTTCAGGTATCCTCCAAAATTCCCCACAGACAAAGTTTTCATCCTCATCAGGTGTTGGCCTCATTAAATTACTGTCAGAATGTTACAACTACTTACCTCCACTTTCTAGAACTTATTATTTACTAATGTTACTGGGACAATTTCTACTTCATACAGATATTTTGTGCAACAACTTTTTTTTTTTTTTTTTGGACACAGAATCTCAGTATGTTGCCCTCGGGAGAGTGCTGTGACATCACAGCTCATAGCAACCTCCAACTCTTGGGCTTATGCAATTCTCTTGTCTCAGCCTCCCAAGTAGCTGGGACTACAGGCACCTGCCACACACCCGGCTAGTTTTTTTGTTGTTGCCCTTGTCATTGTTCTTTTTTTTTTTTTTTTTTTAGCTGGTCCGGGCAGGGTTCGAACCCACCAGCCTTGGTGTATGTGGCCAGCACCCTACTGACTGAGCTACCGGTGCCACCTGCAACAGCAATTATTGAAGTTTTTCTTCCACACACACTAACAATAAGCAGAAATGATGGTGCCCTGGGTTAGGTGGGTTAGGTGGGGGGCAGTGGAGAAACAAATGGGTAGATCTGAGACGTGATTTAAAGGTAAAATGTATTGTCTGGCTGACGGAATTCACTGTGCTTATTCATTTAACTCCTCAGCCTCTCAGACACTCTGTTCAGCTTCATGTTATCAACGTGGCCCAGCTGATAACATGGAAATCAGAACTCTGATTTACTTTTACTTTACAAAAGTAAATAGTTGCTCATTTCCTTCTGGGTGAGTGAAAAAATTGTCATCCAGTTGTTGATTTCTAAATATTTTGCTTCTCCAGGCATATAAATATTTAATCCTTAAGGCCACTGACATCTCTGTATTTTACTTTGCTGAGTGCGGGCAGCTGCATTTGACGTCCAAATTACTGTAACTACATATTTCAGTTGCATGTGAGAACCAGTGATTTTAATCTAAGTGTGCGTCTGGTAGGCAGTCGTATAATTCACTGTCAAAAAAAAAAAAAAGTTTGCATTCAAAAATATAAATACAGATTCCTTGGAGTCTTTCTTTAAACTGATGAAACCATTGGCATTTAACCAGTTAGTCTAGGACAGTATTGTCCTACCACAGGAACTGTATTAAAGGATTGCAGCATTAGGAAGGTTGACAACCAGTGGTCTAGGAGAACAACTAAAATCACTTATATGGTTTTTTCCCTCCCAGAAGGAGTCTTTGGAAGCAGGCAATCCTGTTTTTGTTTTTGCTTTTCCTTTTTAATGGACTCTCCTTGCTCTGTAAGTTATGCCTCAGCTCACCTTTTATTTTTATTTATTTATCTTTTTATTAAATCATAGCTGTGTACATTGATGTGATCATGGGGCATCATATATTAGCTTCACAGACCGTTTGACACATTTTCATCACAATGGTTAACATAGCCTTCCTGGCATTTTCCCAGTTACCGTGCCAAGACATTATTTTGTCGGTGTTCCCCGAGCTTGGAGCTTGAGCTTCACTGGGATACAGCTCAGGGCAGCCAGACTGAGGGGAAAGGGAATCGATGCTGGGAAGGAGGAAGGCCCACAGGACAGTCCATTTCCTTCCTCCTTCCCTCCCTCCCTCCCTCCCTCCTTTCCTTCCTTCCTCCCTCCCTTCCTTCCTCCCTCCCTTCCTTTCCTTCCTCCCTCTCTCCCTCCCTCCCTCCCTCACTCCTTCCCTTCCTTTTTTTCCTCCCTCCCTCCCTCCCTGCCTCCCTCTTTCCTTTCTTCCTTCCTGTTTCACTATGTCGTCCTTTGTAGAGTGCTATAGTGTCACACCTCACAACAACCTCCAACTCTTGGGCTTAAGTCATTCTTTTGCCTCAGCCTCCCGAGTAGTTGGGAATACAGGTGCCCTCCACAATACCCAGTTATTTTTTGGTTGTAGTTGTCATTGTTATTTAGCAGGCCCAGGCTGGGTTCAAGCCCACCTGCCTTGGTGTATGTGGCTGGCACCCTACCCCCTGAGTTACGGGCATCGCCAAGACAGTCTGCTTTCACCAGGAAACATAATTGTGACAAATCTCTGGAAAGGCCATAAGGAAACACATGTCTCAGAACTAGAAAGAGTAAGAAAAATTTATTTTTCAGTTCCCCCCTGTCTCCTTCCTGCTTTTCCTTTGGTCAGAGTTTGCCCCAGTGCCTTGGTTCATGCTGTTTGGTCCCTTGGGCAGCTGCCAGGAAAACTAGATTCAGTGCAGCTCTAGCCAGTGTGCCAAGCCAGCCTTTTGGCATCTGGATCTTGGGCAGTGGCAAGGAAGCCCCCTGCAGGTGGTCCGGTGTTGTTAGGTGTGCAGGAGCTCCTCTGCAAGCCAGGAGCAGCCAGCAGTGCTCCCAGCAGGAGGGGCACCACTGTGGCAGGGAGGGACATGCACCAGTGAGCCTGGGACCTGGGGAGAGTGGGAACCTCCTCTTTTGGGCCTGTGCTGATGCCAGGTGGTCTTCCTGGAAGCAGCAGCAACACCAGGTGGGCAAGCCAAGGTCTGAGACCCTCACAGGCCCTGTGCAATTTCCACAGGTGGGCATGAGTGACAATAGGAAAGAAAAAAAGATGACTAAATCTCTTGCGTTTTTTGTTTTTTAAAAACCCATAGAGCTGAACTAAATACCAGGCTTTGACTGTCAGGGTTATTGAAGAGGAAGTGGCCTTCCAGCTGGCTTTTCTGGCTGCATGGATATTTTTGGAAGAATGATCAATGAATAATTTTTTTTTTTTTTATCGTTGGGGATTCATTGAGGGTATAATAAGCCAGGTTACACTGATTGCATTTGTTAATTAAAGTCCTTCCTGCAACCGTGTCTTGCCCCCAAAAGGTGTGGCGCACACCAAGGCCCGACCCCCCTCCCTTCTTTCCTCTCTCTGCTCTTCCTTTCCCCACCCCTCCCTCCTTCTTTCTCTCTCTGCTCTCCCCTTCCCCCACCCCCACCGTGACCTTAATTGTCATTAATTGTCCTCATATCAAAATTGAATACATAGGATTCATTCTTCTCCTTTCTTGTGATGCTTTACTAAGAATAATGTCTTCCACTTCCTTCGGGTTAATACAAAGGATGTAAAGTCTCCATTTTTTAAATGGCTGAATAGTATTCCATGGTGTACATATACCACAGCTTGTTAATCCATTCCTGGGTTGGAGGGCATTTAGACTGTTTCCACATTTTGGCGATTGTAAATTGAGCTGCAATAAACAGTCTAGTGCAAGTGTCCTTATGATAAAAGGATTTTTTTCCCTCTGGGTTAGATGCCCAGTAATGGAATTGCGGGATCAAATGGGAGGTCTAGCTTGAGTGGTTTGAGGTTTCTCCATACTTTCTTCAAAAATGGTTGTACTAGGTTGCAGTCCCACCAGCAGTGTAAAAGTATTCCCTTCTCTTCACATCCACGCTAGCATCTGCAGTTTTGAGATTTTGTGATGTGGGCCATTCTCGCTGGGGTTAGATTCCATCTCAGGGTGGTTTTGATTTGCATTTCTCTAATATATAGGGATGATGAACATTTTTTCATATGTTTGTTAGCCATTTGTCTGTCATCTTTAGAGAAGGTTCTATTCATGTCTCTTGCCCATTGATATATGGGATTGTTGGTTTTTTTCATGTGGGTTAATTTGAGTTCTCTATA
>CAUYPK010045697.1:0-20823 GCA_963574355.1 Loris lydekkerianus
GAGGAGGAGGAATCCAGTTTTGAAGGATTTTAACCTTTGTGATTTAGCTTGATTACCTGTTAAGCTATGGTTTTCTGCACTTTATTTAAAGTTTTAAAGTTGTTGCCAGTTTACAGCTTTTCTTTAGCAATAAATATTGAAAAGCATTTAACCTACTGATTCCTCAATTATTGTAATTGTTTTGGGTATATATTTTTATTTTTTGAAATTTACCAGTGGCTGCTGCATTTTCCACCTCGGCTTATACTCGAGTCACTAAGTTTTCCCAGTTTTTAGGGTGAAATTAAGGGGGTCGGCTTATACTCGGGTCGGCTTATACTCGAGTATGTGTGGTAACTCTGGTATGGCAAGTCTGCAGCACACTACAGTATGTTCTGATCACATATAATATTCATTTTTTTAATTGGATAAAAAAAATCTTTTTTCTTTATGATGGGGAAAAGGCTGGTGCAGTGTTTCTCAATGTGTGGCTTGAGGACCACCTGCTTAAGAATTATTTGAGAAACTCAATAAAAAGACAGGTTCCTGGGCCCTATGCCAAACCTACTGAATCAAATCCCTAGGATGGAGCTCAGGAATCCTGTTTTTATTAGTTTCTTCCAGATGATTCTAATCCAGTGAGCTAAAGAACTTCCAAGCCCAAGCAGAGATTCCTCTAAAAATTTCAGTAATTGGTTGCAAAAAAAATAACTCTGTGTTTTTGGAAATAAATTGTGCACTAGATGCTGAAGAAATAAACCCAAATAATTCTTCATTTATCTTTTCATTCAAATGATCATGGTGGGTCTTTGGCCCTGAACTTGCCCTAGTGTGTGTCATACAGTTGCGACTATCATCGGTAAACAGAAAAACAAGAGAACTAACAAGGCAAAAGCTACTAGATAAAACAGATCTGGTTTCCATGGTTTTTGTACATTTAGCTTTTTTGTTTCATCCTTAGGAGGTGTGGTTCCTACTATTCTTATAACAACTAATCATGATCAAGATAATGACTGCGAATTATTTCATTATGCTGAATTCCTGTGGTGAATAACCATCCTTTAAAAAGAACCCTGTATTTCATACAATTTCTGTCAAAAGGCCACCAAATAACCGTGTAACAACAGAAATATATGCATATATTTCTAGGTATCTAGCTATGTCTAATATTACACAAATATAAAAAGTCTGGATTTTTCCTAAAATGTCCACTTTTCTTAATGTTTTTAAACTCTTTTACTATCAAAAATTATTTCTAGAAAACCTCCTTTGTTGTGAACAATGTATTGTGGAACAGAGCTATAAAGGTAATAATAAAATTAGTCTTTTGCCTAAATTTGCTATTATAAATAAATATATGTAAAATATTATTAAATAATTTGGGAAATTACTATCTAAAATGCTATTGTATCTATGTTGATTTTCATCACCCAAAAATTCTATCTTCAGGGGAGGGATTTTCTTTTTAATTTCTTAGTCATGAGCAATCAAGAAAGGATCTTCTTTGAGATAATGTATCCTAATGCTTCTTTGGATAGAAATTTTGTGATAATATAATTTTCTATTAATTTAATAATATTAAGCTTAAAGTGATTCACAATACTCTTTGAGATAAATGTGACACTCACACATTAGTTTGCAATAAATTAGCCTGAGAAGACAAGGATGAATATTCTTTCCCCTTGTTAAATCATACACTAATTTTTTCCATGAACAGTTGTTGAGTACTTTCCTAATGATATATATGGGAGGGGAAGAGAGATGAAATTCCTATTCTTAGGTGGTTAACATTCTCAGTAGACATCAAAGAAAACGCCGAAGATGGTGGCTGTTTTAAACTAGAAAGATGTACAAGAAAAAGAAATGACTCATGAAAAATATGGACAGAAGGGGGGAGGAAAGTGAAAATCAACAACTGAAGCACAATTTTGAGTGTCAGGCAAGGCACCCCAATTTGGCAATTCTTTACACTCAGATACGATCACAATCCTTCATAAGTTGACCACCCAAGGGACTGTAACAAACTGGTCAACATACAGAGGTGGTCAACATAAGGAACTGGGCCTACTGTACTGACACGTACATGTGGCACATGTCTGATCTATGAAAATTAGGTCAACTTCAGGAGGAGGTTGGTGTAGGGAGGTGGTCGACTATGGAGGTTCTACTATATTTGTTTTGTGGTCCAGTCCCTCAGGAATGGCAGTTTTAATCATTAATTTTAATTAATTTGATAATATTTTTAGTAAATGAAGGCGTTGCACTTTCCTGATAACATTTACTTTATTTGGAAATAGGGCCTCACTCTGTGTAGTGGTCTCATCATAGCTCATTACAATCTCAAACTGGTGGGTTCATATGATCCTCTGCTTCAGTCTCCAGAGAAGCGGAGACTTATAGATGCACTCCACCATGCCCAGTGAAGTTTGTTATTTTTTGTAGAGACGGGGCTTAGCTCTTGCTCAGGCTGGTCTCCAACTCCTGACCTTATGCAATCCTCCTGCCTTGGCCTCCCAAAGTGCTAGAATTATAGTCATGAGTCACTGCGCCCAGCCAATATTTACATTTTAATCATACTTTTCTAAATCACTATTACATTTTTGTTATTAGACAGGATCTTAGTTTGGGTTCTCTTAAAAACTGAACTTGAGCCAAGGATTCAAGAGCAAATAGCAATTTTGGAGATGATACCAGGAAACTGTAAGGGAGTGGAGGAGTGAGGAGTAGAGAATTGATAGCAAATAAAGAGGGACATATCAAAGCAACTGACCACTGGGGGTAAAGAGCACATAATCTCTCTGAGGAACTCAGGACCAACGGAACACACACCTCAAAGCAGGAGGAGCCATATTTATACTCCAACTACCGCCTAAGGGCTGCCCTGACTCAAGGTCAGTTCTCTAACATGTTCAGCCTACCACAGTTTTGACAACGTTGATTCGGATGGCCAGAGAAAGCTCTCAGACAAAGAAATGTAGGGGCTGGAAGTTGGGAAGTTATGCCTGAAAATGAAGGGGTAAGCAGCAGCATTTGAGCATGTGAGCATAATCTGAAAACAATTTGGAAGAAATAATTATTTTAGCCATTGGTCATCTTTCTCCTGCACTCACTAATATATTTACATATTTTTACTGTATTTTTAACAAACTTAATGTCAAAATGTGTACATTACCCCCTTCTATTATCTGTCACATAATAATTTATCATTGATTTTCACATTTTCATTTTAAAGATTACATACTATTCTTTCCAGGTTACTTTTCAGGTTACAAGTGCTGAACATGGGTATGGAAGTGAATTTGAAAGTTTCAAAGAACTGATCAACCTGTATACACATTTGCACTAAGTCCAGTTGAAAGAGTGAAGCCAGAAGAGGGTGATTCATGGAAGGCCATAGGAGAAGGTCCCAAAGAGGGGAAGATCACCTTTAGATGCTGAAAGTAGATGGCCAACTAGGACACAGTAAGAGCACTGCAGGCACAAGGCACAGCCTGTGTAAGCAAGGAAGTGTGAGGGCTCATTGTTGGTAAGTGTCTATGCTTTATAGAGCATAAATCATTCATTGCAACCATTCATTTCACAATTGTCCTCCTGTTGGCTATTTTTATTATTTTCCTCTCTTTGTTATTACAGATCACATTACAGTGAACATTGCTGTGCTTCTAGCTTTTTATTTCCCTTAGGTTATTTCTAAAATATGAACTTGGGAAACTGGAATTACCTGGTCAAAGAAAAGGCTCTTTTGTCAAGAGCTTATTTATGACTTAACACTGCATAATGGTAAATGTGGGAATTTCCAGCACATTGAGCCAGTGGCCTGAAGGTAGTGACTCCAGGGAAGACAGAGCCTGCGGAGAGTGTTCTTCCTTCCTCTTCTCGTTTCTTTGCCTCGTCCTTGCGAACTTCTCCAGTGCAGGCCAGCTGCAGGGCCACGTGTTCTGTGACCGTATTCGGGCAAAAGATGGCAAACAGAACAGAAGAGCTGAGTGAAGACTATAAATCACCTTTGTACAGAGCTCTTTTTTAAAATGCCTTGTTTTTTTTTTTTTTTTTTTTTCAAAGAAGAAAAATTTCTGTTTTAACTGAATTGAGATGGCAACCAGGAAGCAAATTGCTGTCTTTCACAAAGATGAATTTTATATAACTCTCAAGACCATTTCAATTATTTATATTTTCTATTTCTGAAGCATTTTAACAAATATTTTTATGAAATAAATTACATGGTTTTCCTTCTACTTATCAAAGCTTCAAATTAAAAGAAAGGTTCTTGACAAGAGGAAAAAAAAGTCTCTTAGACTCTTTATCTATTTTTTTTTTTTTAGACAGAGCCTCTCTCTGCTGCCAGGGCTAAAATGCAGCAGCACAGAAGTGGGGTAGATAGCTCTCTGCATCCTCAAACTCCTTGGCTCAAGCAATCATCCTTCCTCATCCTCCCGAGTAGATGGGACTACAGGCTTGTGCTGGCCCCATCTAAATCTTTTATCTATTGTTTTACATAAATAATAGAAAGTTTAGAGCAAATTGCTTTTTTTAATTACACAATAACTCAGACGTAATATTTTTATCAACATGTACAAAGAATAAGAATTTGAAGCTATATTCCCCCAAATCATAGTGTAAATGTGTCATAAAGTTTTAACCAAGTCAAATGCTAAAAAAGTACTGTATTACATATATACTCATTTTCTTTTATAATTCAAGATGAAATGCTTGATTTGTTTTATTAGTTATATCAAGAAATAAAATTAATTAAATAATCTTGACTCACACAATTCCTGGATGTTACGCTCAGTAATTTTGCTTATTTTCCTGTTTTCAACTTTTCTTGGTGAGTTGCATACTGGAAGTAATTATTGCTTCAGATGGAATTGCTTCAGAGCATTTCTGAAATGAATTATGTCATGTCCCTCACTTCCTTTGATATTTTTAAATCTTTTTTTGTTTGTTTGTTTTTCAATGAAGTGTATGAAAAACGTAACACAGAAAATCTCTCCACATTGGTTTACTTAGTCTGGCTTCTATCTAGGGATGAGATGCAAAGTGTCCATTGTCCATACAGTTCTCCCTGAAGCAAAAGTATTCGTAGGAGGAAATTGGGAATGTTGACTCTTACTTGTTTTATTTAAACAAAATCATCAAGGCAGAGAATCTCCATACCCACATTTGAATTCTCAGAACAACCCTATCCTATATGGCACAAATCCATCAAAATGATCCAATATGCAGTCCTCATAATTGGTGCAAACATTTAATAATTAATCATTACCAAGATGTTAATAGTTGGTAATGGGGCCAGTCATGTTGGCTCACGTCCATAATCCTAGAACTCTAGGAAGCTGAGGTGGGCAAATTTGCTTGAGCTCAGGGGTTCCACTGGAACCCAAGAGTTTGATGTTGCTGTGAGCTGAGGCAGAGGCCATGGCACTCTGGCATTCTGGCCTGGGCAACAAAGTAAGACTCTGTCTCCAGAAACATTAAAAGTTGGTGATGCCTTAATGTAATCAGTTGCCATATTAGAAAGAGCTGTGTGTTTGGAAATGGGTGCCATTCTCTTGCTTACCGTTTGCTGAGTTACCTTGGAAAGTTATATTAGGCCCTTCTGCACCTCCATTTTAACAATTCAGTTCAACATTATTGAGCACTTACTATGTGACATTCTTCTAGGTACTGAGAGAAAAAAAAAAAAAAAAAAAAAATTTGAAAAAGCCCTGGTCAGGGCTTTCAAGTAGTTTATCAACAGTGGATGGAACATAAAAGTAAAAAAGATGACCTAATACAATGGGGCATGTGGAGAAATGTTCTGCAGCAAAGGAATGGAAAGCCAATTGTCTTTCAGGGTTATTTTTTCCTTTTTCCCAATGGTGTTAAACTTTCGTCAACACCTCTCAGAAAGGATAAGCTCCCCTCTTACGGATACTCAGAAGTCTTTTTACTTTTTCTCATTAAACTTGATTTGTCCTAGTTTAAAGATAATATGTGAAGTAGTTAGAAAACGCACACTTAGCATCTTTTAGGGATTTTGTTGCTGGCTTAGAATAGATTTGCACGCCCTATGTTAATGATGTCAAAGCTATCTGGGGTTTAGGTCAAAAGTAAGTGGATGAGAAACTTTAACTAAGTTCTGAAAGCAAATGGGGAAACAGCTGGACACTCGCTTCTTTACAGGAGAGGAAACGGAGGTTGGAGAAGTCAAGTGGCTTGTCCGAGGCCAGGCAGCTAAGTGGCGGCTAAGAAGATGTGTAGCTGGGCCTGCTGACTTGCCCTCGTTTCTCTGTCATTCCTTCAGAGAACACGTGTAGAATATCTACTGCCCACACACCGTGTGCAGCATTGCAGAGAATCCCAGCTTATATGAGGCAGGCTTTCTGTTCCTCCTTCTTCCCTCTAATGCAAATGTCAACTGCATTTTATGTCAGAGATGAAGAGATAGTTGGGAGAGACCCTGTCATGTATCTGAAGAGATAAGGCGAACAAAGTAAAAAAAAGCTTAATGTGAAGTATTCAAGGTGACGTGAGTCCCCGGGATAATACAATTAATGAGCCACACGCATATTGGTAGAAACCAATGAATATCAGACTCTAATCAGAATAGCTGATGAGTTGAGCGAGGGTAAGTGACCTGAACTGTACCTTTGATCTTAATCGTAGGGATTAAGATAGAAAAGCAGCCACAGGGAAAGAGCTTTCTAAAAAAGGTTAAGGAAAAGGTTAAGATGGAAATGTTGCCGCTGTCCATTGATAAAAAAAGGGAGAGGGGGGTTTATAGTGTGGGTCCTTTATTTCCATAGGTTATCCTTACAGACCCCTCACTACAATACTCCTGTATTAGAATCCCTAATAAAATCAGAACTCCCTTAAGGGAAAAAAGTATATTAGAAGAAAAAAAAAATCTATGAATACTTTATTTCAGTGCTTGTTAAACTATTCCTGGATGTGATGGAGGGGGTTCAGCTGTCAGGTTTAGGTAGTGTGAGAGTCAGTAATAACTCTTTTTTTTTCTTTCTTTCTTTTTTTTTTTTTTGTTGTTTGGAATGCTATGTACGTAACTGAATGCCAACCAGAAACCCTAACTGAAAGTTGTGGTTGTTGCTGCTTATCTTTGACTATCAGAAGCTATTTAAGTACTTCCTCTCTGGCTGCAGGAGACAAAGCCGTCTGTCTCTTCAAATCTCAGGCACCCCACTTTTCAGATTTGCTATTTCTCATCCTTTTTCTTCCTAAATCTTCCTTTGGAAACTAAGATTGGTCACTTCACTGCTAATCCCATTACGATTAAAGGGTCTCAGCAAAAAGAACAATCGCCCTGGTCAGAGTCTTGGTGAACACCAATATATGGGTTTGTTTAAAGACAAAAGGAGTTAAAGTCTGTTGCATACCATCTATGATGTGATAAAACAGCCTGATGCAAAAGTCACGGCCCCAAGTGTGTCTTATCTCATCTGAATTCTGGCTTTTCTAGTCACTGCCAGGCAGGATGTTAATATACCTGATTTCTAAGGGAACTTGTACTAAAGAGAAGAAACAAACACTATTTGGCTTCATAGAAATATTCAAAGTTAATCCTTCCTTAATGCAAGTGGAAAGAGTGTGACAATATTAATCCCATTTCTAAAAAATACTATTTTGTTAATGCCTTCATTTTCCCTGTAGCCACAAAAAGGAAAGTGGGGTGTTTTAGGCTTCTTTGGAGAGAAAAAAATGTGTGCAGCTTCTGAGCTTCAACCAAGTCTTCCCTTGCAGGGATCTTTGTATGTAGTTCAAGCCTAGGATCAAGTTTTCAGAAATGAGATGGAGGGTTACAATGTAGCTACAAATGCCCAACACTGGGGATGTCATGCCTATAATCCTAGCACTCTGGGAGGCCAAAGTGAGTAGATCAGCTGAGCTCAGGAGTTCCAGACCAGCCTGAGCAAGAGTAAGACACCGTGTCTACTAAAAGTGGAAAAACTAGCCAGCCATTGTGGAGGGTGCCTATAGTCCCAGCTACCCAGGAAGCTGAGGCAAGAGGATCACTTGAGCCCAGGAGTTTGAGGTTGCTGTGAGTTTCATGATGACAGGCACTCTACCCAGGGTGATGGAATAAGACTCCATCTTTAAAAAAATGCGTGACACAATTCTTTGGGGTACACCAAATCCAGTAATTATATTTGAGTTGTAAAATCATATACAAACAGGTTGTGGCAACCTTTCCACCTTATCTTCGCCCAAATCTCGGATGAAACCAAGAATGGAAAAAGTACACATTTTTTGTTTGTTTGGATTTTGGGTAGGTTGGAGAATTTTTAATTTTTTGTTTAAGCTTGAGCTTATGTGAGTTCAGCTATTGGTCAAGCTTTGGGCTGAAGCAAACTGAATTGGGCCCTCTTTCCTAATATGTTTAGTTCCCCAAATTAGATACGTTCTGTGCATGTACAAACCTTGAGAAAGGACACTAGTAAGTGACCGAAAGGCAGGCCGGGACAATTACCACATTGCAAAGTCACTAGGCAGAATCTTCAGGGGACATGACCCCTCCTTTGTGCATGCTGCCCTCCTCATTTAGACAAGAATGCCATAAAGAATTTAAGGTACAAGAAAAACAGGCAAGTCTGATTGGCTTCTTAAATGTTCTAAACAGCTCCAGTGTGTGGATGAGACAGGCACTTCCCTAATTACTCAGTCTGCCACAGGCACTCCCCCCTCGTGAGCAACCTCTAGAACAGCTCTCAGGAGACACTCCATATAGTAACTTCATTCTCTTAATTCAACCTAGAAGGCAGGGATAACATAATACAGTGGGGTTAGACAGACAGGATTCAAAATCTCTTCATATTAGCTATTCTTTCTCCTCTGCGGTTCAGTTCCATGAAAGCCATTGCAATTAGATTCAACGAGTATTTATGACTGTGTGCTAGGTGCAGGAAAATAATAGTCACAGAGTTGATCATGGTCTAGGTTATCCAGTTGGGGAGAGCCACAGAAGCTGTCAGGTGGCTGCAGAGTTCCCACAGCATATTCTGAGGACTCAAAGGCAAGTCCTCGGCATACCAAGACTCTCCAGGGACCAGGACACCATTGCTGCTGAAAATCCACAGTGGACCATGAGGCAAAGGGAATTCACTTGGCATTTTCCCAGCCCTTGGGAGAGACCAGTTGCTCTCCAGCTGCCAGTGTCCCTGAACAGCTCACAGAACTAAACCAGACAGCCCAAGAGGAAACTTGCCAGGAGATTCTGCCAAGTTTGGAAAAGCTCAGACTTGAATTCTTCCTCTAGAAACCACAATGCAGTTCTCTCTTAAATAGAAGATATTAGAAAGGGGGGCCTGTGGAAGAAGAAACTTGGCAAGTTAGCAGAGGGGATTCATAGAAGGATTTTCCCTTTGGATGCACAGCAGGTCTTTCCAGAGAGAAGGAAAAGCAAATTATACTGGCAGGCCAGGGCCCTGGGATTGATTTCTCTGCTGCTGGCCACCGTGGAACATTGAATCACTGCCGTCTAGTTTTTCAAGTAGATTGAACCGCGTTATTGCTCAGGTTCCCCAAAACCTTGACAGTCCCCAAACTATCCTGTTGGCCAGCCTCCATCAGCTCACAGCAAATGGCCATTCTAACACACGTTCCTTCCAAATGGAATACTGGGCAGGACTTATGTGTAGGCCCACTAAAGAAAACAAAGATCATTGACAGCAAAATGATCAGCAGCCCTGCTAAAAATGAAGCCAACTACACTCTGGCACCAGAAAACCCCAGAATTTCCCCCTGCTATATCATCTTGCTAAAACAGGACAAGACAGTTATCTGGGTCCCAGTTTGGCCTCCTCATGCTTTTGGACAAATTTATGTTGACTCTTGCAGGGGTGTCCAACCTTTTTTTTTTTTTTCTTCCATACATTGGCGGAATATTTATTGTTGGCAACAAATTAAATATACAAACACTAAAACCAGCTGATCAGAAAAAAAAAAAAAAAAAAAAAAGTTCCTGAATGCTTTTCTTGATATCCAACATTATAGATAAGCAAAATAGTTTTCAAATAATCTGCATGTGTCCCAAGGGCCACAGGTTGGACACCCCCTGCAAGCCTTCATTGCCGCTCCCTCACCACCTCACTGTATTGTTGGGAGAGTAACTATGGTAGTCATCAGGGCTGTTCACAAGTATTCTGGTATCTTTTTTCCTTCAAGGCACACAGTAGAATTATACTCTTCACCCTGCCTCTTTACTACAAAAATAAAGTGTGGCCATATGGTTTAGTTTGCCAATGAAATGTGAGCAAAAACATGTATCATTTCTGAGTAGATGCTTTGGATGCTGGAGACAGTTTGTGTGACCTTCCATGCTCTCCTCCTTTCTGTGTAGAGACCAGCAATGTTACAGAGGGTGACTGTCAGCCCGAGCCCCCAGCTGATCTCTGCTGTACGGAGTGTAGCTTTGCTGCTTTTGGCCATTGACTTTGGGGATCATGTAATAGCAGTATAATCTAACCCATGCACTCTCAGCAGGACAAATATTGCCCCCAAGGGAATGAAAATTTGTTCCTAGATTTTGAAATAACATACAATGGTCGATGGCCCTCCAAAGAGCCATAATATATAAACAAATATACAGTCTATTTGTGGTATTACAATTTCACAGGGGAAGGAGGCTGGTAAGGGTTTAGGGAGGAAAAGTTTTAAAAGACTCCTGAAGGATGAAATAATGAAAAACATATCAATAATCCCCTAAAGCCTGTCCTTAGTGATGAAGTAGCTTAGAGGTAAAGGACCTACCATAGAGTAGGTGACTTCTTCTAGCCTAAAAGAGATTTAGAGAGGGTCTCTATGTAATATACTATATATATTATTTCTCTTCCTCATTTTCTTTCTCCCCAGCACCAGGAAGGTAGGGAGTTTTTCTATCTTCTTAATTGCTGAATTCCTAGTGCCGAGGATAGCATAAACACATAATAAAAGCAGTAGAACCTCTCTAAGTTGACGGCCCAAGGGACTGTAACAAACTGGTCAACATCGTATGGTGTTGACCTAGACCCACAGTACTGATACACACATGTGGAACTTAAGGAGATGGTCAGTGTAGGGAAGTGGTCTGCTATGGAGCTTGCAGGGGTGAGGGGAAACGTGCCCTGAAAGTTCACTGAAAGATCAATTCACAATTAAGGCAGATTAATAAGGAAAAGGATTTACTTAGCATGCACACGGGGATAACCCAGTTTTCCAGTGGAGTTCAGGTATCTTTATATACAGACCTTTCAGAGGGGAGGAGAGAAATTGAGAAGTATAAGGTACAAACAGTTGCTACAGAAGTTGCTACGGAGGAAAAAACAGATTGACTTGTAGATCAAACAAAGAGACAGGTGTTTATGACCAAAATAATTTGGGCCAGGTCCACCTATTCCCAGTCCTCATTCCTGATGTATTTTGAGACAATAGATCAAAGGGACAATTGTCCCCTTTGGTTCTCTAATCAGGTCAGTTCAGTTTATGCAGATAGAGGGAAGGAGTGCTCCAGTATTTCTTGAGCTTGAATGACCCTTGATTCAAAATATTCTTTATACCAGGACTCATATTTTGGGGTAAAATTTCCTTAGCTCTTTCAAGGTTCTATTGTGTTTGTTGAATGAATGAAGAAAAGACAGAAAGGAACTGAGTCCTGGCTGAACTTTCATGTATAATGCTGATGCAGATAAAGCCTGCCACTGCTGGAGCACATAGGAGAAGAAATTAACCAAATCTGGTAAGGCTCCTGGGAAGAAATGGTATTTAAAGTGAAACAAACAGAGTGAGACTCTGTCTCAAAAAAAAAAAAAAAAGTGAAACAAAAGCAAAAATAGAAGGGTTGATGTGAAGTGAATGAAGTAGAAAGAGAAAGTATTTCAGACCAAAGGCACAGTACAAAGATTGCACACTGGTAGTTGATGAGTTGGATTTCATGAGCAGAGATGTTTTATTTCACTACAGAGTTGGCTCACATTTAAAAATTAAAATTCACATCAAAAAATCTGTAATTCCAGCTTCTTTTTAAACTCTGGAAAGATTTAAAGAAAATTTGCTACATTGCCTTTAACTGTTACCTTTATCATGCACCCTGAGAATAAAAGTCATTTATGATTGTGCATATTCTGTTATTTACCTCAAAAAAGAGTGAGGTGACAAGCTGATCATGTATTGTAGCCACATGTCTATCAATAGTGGGTAAATGAAAGATCGATGGGCTGTAAGTTTCAACAAAAAATAGAGATATAGATTCATGTTTGGAAGTAATGAACACTGTCTTCATTCAATTCCCTGAAGGCATCTGAGGTTGTTATCCTGGGAGCAGTTTATATAAAAGATGATGGATGAAAGATATGAGGGTACATTTAAAGAATTTAAAATGCCATATGGCTAAAACATAATGAGTAACATAGAGATTGAAGATGTAATAAGGTCCAAATCTTGAAGACCTTCCAATGCCATTTAAGGAGTTTGAACTCTATCCTAAGAGCAATGAGTGGCCATTGAAGTGCTTCACACACGTAACATGCTCTCATTTGTGTTCAAAGAAGATCGCACTGAGGTAGGAAGAGAGGACTGGAGTGGAATAAGAATTATAAGACAATTATAAGAATTCAGGAAAGAGGATACTGACCTAGATAAATAAGGGGTGGTAATGGGAATGAAGAGACTCTTGAGATATTTCTTCTCCCTTTCATCATGAACATTACCTTCATTTAATTACAGTGTCATTATGCTCAGTGAGACTTACTTCCCCAAATGCCCTTGCAGAGCCTTGTTGACCTCCTGGAACAGCTATTCCAGTCTTGGACTGTCTTCCTGAATATTGCTTTTAAGGTAAAAAATAAATAAATAAATAAATCTGTTCATTATCAATATGCATTCAGTTTCAAGGAAAAAGAATTGATAGAATTTAGAAAATGTACAAGGGAGAGTTGACAGAATTTTTGTAAGGATTACCACTGAGTACCTAACGGTGTCTAAAATAGAATTAGGCAGTATGTCTTAACTCCCGCCTCCTTCTCTCCTTCTGTCCCTGATTAGGACTAAGCATCCTAAGGTCAGAAACCACAAATTCTAGTTTTCTTTGAAAGGTATCTTGTACACATTGTACACACAAAGCATTTGATACTTTGTTGTGACTGAAATTTTAATCAATACTTAAATATGACTTAGACATAGGGAATGTGGTGTTTGTAGAGAATGTTTTTAGACACACACAAAATTACATTATTCAGGCTGATGTATCTACAAGAGACAATTGTAGCAGAAAGTTTTTACGTGGGATATTTAGCTCTTCTAGCAATTTGATCAGTTTTGACTCAGGGTCACACTGAAAACTGAAACAAACCTTACTTTTGAAGATTTTATTCTGATTAGATAACACTTTCGGTAATATCCAATAATTGAAGAGAATGTCCAAAGTGGAAAACAAACATAGAAAAAGCACATAGAAATAGCCAAGCAAATAATAAACTCTGTTACCTTCTCTTCTAATGCAGCTATTTTATGTAAAGGGGGATAAAGCTTGCTTGGGTAAGTTTGTCATCTTTCTGTCCACTGAGGACAAAGTGAAATTAAAGCAAACATCAGTTAAAAAGTAGTTATAAATATGATCTCGACTCTGTTGGAAAAACAATTACATATCTATTTGCATAGTAAGTAAAACCAGGCAAAGGGAGGAATGGAGGGAAATGTACAGGAAGTGAACAAATATTCTCATGGAACAGTATAATTGCATGTGGTTTGCTGTGTTTCTGAATTTCCTGAGATGGCCTGCATTACTTTTATAACCAAGAAAAATGTTAATTTATTAGAAAATTTTATACAGCATTCCTTTCACTTGACAAAATTGGTTATGGATCTTTAGACGGACCTTGAAAGTCAGTAGAGCAGATCCTATGACTGTTGATACTTATTTTTTTTCCTAAGAATATACGAAAGGAAGAAAATCATGTATTTCCTATATGAAACTTGAGTAAGAGAAAATAGGCAAAAGGACCAGAACAGAACCACAGATAAAAAAGTACCTAACAATATTAGCTTCACAAATTTATCTTAATACAAGTGAATGTTTTGAGTTTGAACATGCAAAATTATTTTTCTATGTGCAAATGTATTACTCACAATAAAAAAGAATTATAACATTAAAAAATGTGATGTACAGGGTTTATGTCTTGTCTTGCCACACTAAATGGCATGGACATCTAGTCAACTATAAAGGGTACTATGATGCCCTCATAACAAAGTCCATTCATCTCACTTGGATGAGCAATTCCGTGCACTGAAGTTTTACTCCTTGCTCTTAGCTAATTACATTTTCCAGAGAAAAACGCATTAACTGAAAAAATAAACCTCTATAATAAAATGAGATCTTCTAAGCACATCTGGCAAGGCATATTTTACTTATTCATTTCTTTATCTTTGGATGCAAAAATTTGACACATTATTTCAAAAGCACAGAACTATCCATCCAATGGGAAGAAATTCAATAAATATTAATTAATAAACAAAATATAGGTTAAAAACGAAATAGCTAAGCTAATTTTCTTTTCTTAGGTAAGAAAATAAGAAAAAGGAGAAGACACTAAGTTAAGAACACTTAGGGTAAAAATATATATATAATTGTTTGGTCTGACATTTCTTAAAAGTTTGCTTTTAACATCTTAAAACAAACTGTCATGCTTGGGAAGTGTGCTAAGAACATATTATTACAGGTATGGTGATGGTGTGTGTCCTTACAATGTTGAAAGTAAAAGCATCTGAAGGTCAGGCTAGCACACAGGACCTATAAAAGCAAAGTTGAAATAAAAAGCAGCATAATAAATGAAAGGCAAATTAGAATCTGCCAGACAGAAGCAACACAACTGTCAAAGACATAGTGTAAAATCAGATGCCATCAAGCTTCATCACAAAGAGATAAAAGAAAAGGTCAATTTTGATGAGAAATGACAAACTGTAAAATTTCCAAAGAGAAATGGGGAAGAGAGAAGTCATATGTCCTTAGGTATATACCTGCATAGTTTCCAAATACACTTAATTTGAGCAGAATTATGTGATCCTTGAGTTTTCCCCTTTCTGGTTGGCAAAAATGATGGAAATCTTATCTGCGATTTTAAGTTTATTTGCCTTTCTGTAGCAAAATGGCAGGCTGCTAATACTTTGGGTAGGGGTAGGGAAACTAAGAGTAAAACCCAACAGGTTATTAATTTGCAAACAGACATGTAATTCAAAGGATTAAGCAAACTTGACTGCTAACAAAATTAATTCTTGGACACTGTACCGAAGAAGAAAATGCATTGAAATTGACATTTTAAACATTAGATATTTAGTAGATTCTTTTATATCCAAGGCCTTCTTTGGAGAAAAGCTGATCTCATTTTGTTTTAGATCACACCAAAGAATTTCCACTGAAAATGACTGAACTATTGTTATCACCAAAATGGTTTTCATTCTGTGACATTATTCTCTTTCAATCCCAACTGGCTTACTGCAATTCATTTCTGGCACTAACCACCCAGATTTAGTGCAGGCCTTACAAGTTAGAAACTCAGTCCTCCGAAAGATTTTTCTCACTTCAGATTCCAGATCCCTGAGACACCCACATTTCTGACCAACTAACTACAAATTTGATAATTCCTGTGAGCCTCTCAGGTTTGATAATTCTCTAAACTAATTCATAGAACTCAGGAAAGTCTAATATTTATAATTACAGTTTTATTACAAAGGATACAATCTGGACCAGCCAAATGATAAGACACATAGTGCAAGGTCTGGGATGGGCCCAAATGCAGAGCTGCTGTGTCATCTATCCATGGAATAAGTTCACATCATCCTCCTGGCACATCAATGTGCTCACCAACCAGGACACTCCACTTAGCTTCCGTACCCAGACTTTTTATTGAGGGCTCATTATGAAGGGTTGCTTGAGTAAATCATTGGACACATGATTAAACTCATTTTCCACACCTTGCTCTCCTTTGAGAATAGACTGGATCAAAGTTTCAACTCTCAAATCCCATGGCTGGTTCTTCTGGTGACCAGCCCCCAAAGCTATCTAGATAGGCACCCACCTTACTAGCATAAACTCACATGTGATCCAGGGCATGCATAAATAACAAAAACATTTCTATGGCTCATATAATTCCCAGAGTTTTAGAAATTCCATGTCAAGAACTGGGACAAAAGATCAAACAAATTCTTTATTATGTGGCAGACATATTAAACCAAGAACTGCAAAATGACACAAAACAACAGATATTTGCAAGACAAATAAATTCTGTGCTTATTATAGACAGTTCACATTTGAAGTATGAAAGTCACAAGTGTAATGCAGATCACACAAAGTTCTTGTGAATTAAATGTATACCTCCTGAGTAAGAAAATATTGATCCTACCCCAAAAAGGGTTGGCTTGGGCAAAGGACAAAGACAAAATTGTTTTTTCTTCACATAATTACTTTCTATTTCAATGCCCTCCATGTACCTAAATTTTAGCCTTGCTTAAATCTCTCTGTTGAGTATTTCTTCCAAGGTGCTAAATTCAATAAACATGCCTTGAGCAACTACAATGTACAAAGCGCTATCATAACTAGGACCCTGCCCTCAAAAAGCTTTTGGTCTAAACAACCATGTTAAAAATTAAATAGCATCATAAAGGTAGAAACAAACAAGAAAAACACTTTTGGGTGGGGGAGGAGCACTTTCTAGTATATTCTTTTTTTTTTTTTTTTTTTTTTTTTGGTAAAGACAGAGTCCTCTGTATTGCCCTCATTAGAGTGACATTGCATAACACAGCTCAAAGCAACCTATAATCCCTGGGCTTGGGTGATTCTCTTGCCTCAGCCTCCCAAGTAGCTGGGACTACAGGTGTCTGTCACAATGCCCGGCTATTTTTTTTTTTTTTTTGCACTTTGGCCTGGGCTGGGTTTGAACCTGCCACTCTTGGTATATGGGGCCAGCACCCTACCAACTGAATCACAGGCACTGCCCTACTTTCTAGTATCTCCTAATAGGGACACCAATCCCATCATAAGGATCCCACTCTCATGATCACATCTAAATATAATTATCTCTTAAAGCCCCTATTTAAATACCATCATAATGGCATCTAGGGCTTCAGCATACACATTTTGGAGGAACATAATTCAGTCAACAGCAGGAACCCAGCAGGAGAAGGATTGCAGTGAATAATGAGAAACTTAGTTTGCCCATAATTGAGTCTGAGATTTCCTCTAATTACTCAGGCAACAATATCTAGCTGGTAGCTGCACATATGAAATAGATAATTTTAAATCAGAGTTCAAGTGTTGTGCCTTCCCATATATATATATGTTTTGATAGCCATTACTTAACCCCTCATTACCTGAAAGATTACACCAGTAATAAAAGTGGCTACCTACATTGTCTATGTCGTATAATTTGTATGAGATAAGTTCATCCTTTTTCATTATAAGTTAAGTATGAGGGTTCCGGAGCTAAATTGTCTGAGTTCAAATCCTTACTGTACTAGCTGTGTGACCTTGCACAAGCCACAGAAACTCTTACCACCTTAATTTCTTCATGTGTAAAATGGCCCTAGTAATGAATTAAAAGGATTAATACATGTAAAGTACTGAGATAGTAACTGGTGAATATTAATTCTTCAATAAATGTTAATTACTGTTGTTACTCAAAATTATACTTTTGGTAGTCTTTCTGAGATCTGAAATTCCACCATTAGAATTTTTCCTTTGGCTCTGAGAGGCCAACGTGGGTGGATTGCCTGAGCTAAGGAGTTCGAGAACACCCTGAGCAAGAGTGAGACCCCCATTTCAAAAAATAGCCAGGTGTTGTGGCAGTCACCTGTAGTCCCAGCTACTCAGGAAGTTGAGGCAAGAGAATCGCTTGAACCCAAAAGTTTCAGGTTTCTGTGTGCTATGACACCACAGTACTCTACCAAAACTAACAAAGTGAGATTCTGCCTTAAAAAAAAAAAAAAAAAAAAAGAATTTTTTTCTTTGATTCTAAGATGTTCAGTCATTAAGTATTTTCTACCTAAATCCATAAATAGTATTATGTATCTCTGACTTTAAAGATTTAATCTACTATGTTTATACATCTTTAAGTTAAATGTAGATCAATTTTCGCGGAATAAATAAGTCTTTGTGAGCTTACTATGTTAAATGATTTAGAATTGAGAGAGAAGAATTCTCCCTAAACAGAAGGTAAACACACATCATGGGGCCTAACGGCAGCATAATAAGCATAGACATTTTGCTGGAGGTGTTTGTGATCAGTGAGCTGAAATTCATCACCAAATATAAGTGGCTTGTGCTAAACCTGGTTAGGTTTGTCATTTGGTTGGCATATAATAACAGGTACCACTTTTTGAATAATTATTTTGGCCCAGAGTTTTACAGATAGTTTCCATTGGAATCCTTTCATCAGCCCAATGAGATCATTACTATCATCCTCATTTTACCAGATGAGACCAAGGCTCAGAGAGATCATTATTTATGCCAAGTCAAATTGTGCATAATTGTCAGAACCAGGATATAAGCCCTCTTTGTACGACACCAAAATCCTGGCTTTTAACCACCAAACCATCCTGCCTTCCCATTTTGATAAAGCACCAACAGACCCTGTGTTTATGAATAACATTAACATTTTTTTATTGATGACAGTGAATTAGAATATTATGGAATTTTAGAGGTGAGAAAGATCTTAGGGAAGAGGCATCATTTTCACAATCAAAGGAATCAAAGAAGTCTTCACTGAAGTATAATTTAGAGAGTATTTAATTCAAACCCTTCATTTTAGGCCTGGAGGTGGCCAGGGAGAGGTGGGAGGTGGAGCACTCCATGGCTGACTTGGAGAGAGAGGCTCCCATCCAGAAGGAGTTAAAGGACAGAAATTTAGCAAGTAACCTGGTGGATTAGAGCTGCACCAAGAGAGAAGGTTGAAGAATACACATCAACCCCACTGAGGCGAGCTGCGACACCAAGGACACAAACAAAAGGTATAAAATCCATTACCAAGCGGACGGGAGTCCCCTCCCCCATGAGAATGGCTTGGAGTGCCCCACAAACAAATGAGCAGAGTTCAAAGGTCTTCCCACTACATTCCACAGGAGAGACCCTCTAAAAACTGGACCTACCTTCCCTACTAGGGTGCCAACAATTCTCCTCCCAGGCATAAAACTGTATAAAACTGTATATATTCTCTACCTGCAATTCTGAGCTCCCAGCACTCTCCTCCACTCTCACTCCGAGGTCTGGAGGCCTGTCCCTCAGGAGTCCAGATTCTTGGGTGATTTCTCGAGGTGTGTGGACAGGGCCTTAATTGCAGCTGGTCAGTGCTGATTCTGGGGCACGGAAGTGAGGAGAGGACGGTCGGCTGAGAGGGAACCATGCTGGAGCAGCGGTGCCCCGAGGCGCAGAACAGCAGCCATTTTTGGCAACAATAGGGCTTACCCCAGATATTCTGAAGCCACACCCCCTGTCTCTCTGGGCAACCAGAGGAGGCCGGGCACCTACTCAGGTGGCAACCACCACAGAACAGATCTGGGACTTAAACACAAGCCCCATGATTAAAGGGTTTGCCTGAGGCGGTACCGGCCTGGGTGGAGCGTGGGGATTAGAAAACAGACACACAGAGCTGGAAAATTCTCAGGGTGGAGCTGACCCAGAGAACCACTTTACTGAGCCTAAGACGCACCAGGCTCTCAGGGGATCGTCAGCCTATAGACAAAGGAAGGCAGGAGGCTAGAACTAACAGCTAACTGCCCCACAAATACAAACCTGCAGAAGCAAAGACAGGGCCTGAGGCACAGGTTCTGGGAACTCAAAACAGCGTCTCTTCTGCAGGGGAATTTAGCAGGGACAGAAACAAATTCCCACAAAGTTGTTCTGTTCTGTCAGTAACATCAATCACAGATGGGGCTGGAACTGAGTGAACACTCCCCAGCCTCCATCAAGCACCCAAGGTTGTCAGCCCTCACCTTCCCATGCTGGATAGAGACAGACAGCAGTGGCCTGGCTGAGCAGATATAGATTTCCTCGTGATTCAGGCAGGTGAAAACCCCTGTAGTATCTGCTCACTGGAGGCAACTGGTTCACAGCCCTGTGGGGCTATCAATGACTAGGTGTGACAGAGGTGCAAGGTGGGGAAGGAGGCATCAACCTTCCCAGACTAATCTATTTGCTGGGTGGGTCCTCCTGACATCACGGAGCACTGGAGCAAGTCATATTTGAGTTGTCACCAGACTCCTGTGATCCAGTTGCCAGAGACGTTGTAAACTCTCCCACCTGAGACAGGTGCTGACTGAGACAATTGATTTGGACCTTTTGAACTGAGACAATCGCCCGAGGACTATTCAAGTGGTGCCCTGGGTGTGTGGTTGTAGGAAGATTTGATTTTCCTTTTCCAATTGTTGCCTGTGGGGGGCGGGGTGACTTAATTGCTGGTATTACTCCACAGCTGAGACTTCAACCCAGAGTAACTGTTTCCCTAGGGTCGAACAGAAAC
Source organism: Loris lydekkerianus (assembly GCA_963574355.1). Lineage (NCBI taxonomy): Eukaryota > Metazoa > Chordata > Mammalia > Primates > Lorisidae > Loris > Loris lydekkerianus. The sequence continues at coordinate 20,457 of CAUYPK010045697.1, forward strand.
CAGCTGAAAACAAGACAGAACCACTTGGCCCCACCACACCAAACAGGTCCCCAAACAGTTTCTCAGGCCACAGCACTGTATGGGTCCTCAACAAAACTCCAGGAGAAAACTCAAAGGGAGTAGAACAATCATGGGGCAGAATCAGCGGAAAAACTCTGGTAACATGAATAACCAGTATAGATCAACACACACACCCCCACCCCAAAAAAGATATGGCAGATGTAACTGAAGATCCCATTCACAAACAACTGGATAAGATGTCAGAAATCGAATTCAGAATTTGGATGGCAAACAAGATTAATAAAATGGAATTAGGAATTTGAGGAGAAATTCAAAAGTTGTCTCAAGAATTTAACGAATTTAAAGA